>QFDD01007606.1:0-11451 GCA_006871305.1 Vachellia collinsii
CACGCAAAAAAATTAATATTAAAAAGGTCTCAAAAGGTTTTTATTAGCAAATAAAAGAGCATAATTGACAAGTGAATGAGTTATCACTGATTAAGAAAAACGGAAAGATTTTTGTTGATAAAGAAAAAGGTCTCAAAAGGTTTTTTTAAACGTTTTATGGTTGATGAATGAATTTTAATGATGTTTTTTTATTATGAATGATTACTAATTACAATGACTAAAAGATTTTAACTGATAAAGATGAATATTTTGAAATTAAACATTATTAAAAGTATTATATTTTAATATTATCAATTAAATTTCATTATTTTAATATGACCGGTCTGACCCCGGTTTGACCCCGATCTGACCCATTAACCCTTAACCCACTACCTCGACCGGTTCAGTACCCGGTCCGGTTTTTTGAACCTTGCTGACACACGCAAGATGGCTCAAAAAAATCTCACACCAAACTCGTGGGTATGAATGGGTTGAGCTTATTGATTAATTTTTTTTTGAAGTTTAGTATATAGGTATTTAAATTTACTGTTTACAATATTTTTGTAAAAAAACACAAAAGAAAAAAAGGGTATATATAATTTGTTTAGATTAGCTTTCGAAAAGTGATTTTACGCAATTTGAGATAAATATGTAAGAGAAATTTTATCTCGACTTACGTAAAAGTGATTCTAGAAGTGATTTTGAAAAGTTAACAAACAAGTTCTCCAAATCGAAGCCATGTGATGTACGGGGTCTAATGCTAAGGGTATGATTGGGAATAACTTTTTTAAGTGATTTTACTCAATTTGAAGTAAGTATGTGAGAGAAGTTTTATCTTGACTTATATCAAAGTGCTTTTTAAGTGATTGCCAAACAAACCCTTACTTTATGTACATTGCAACTTCCATATTCAATAAATTCATACAGAAGTACAACTTTCATTTGCCTAGCACAAAAGATTTCAATCTAATAATTATTTGACAAAATAAATATAAAATATCCAAACAATACAAAATAATTATAAAATTCATAAAGATAATTAGTCATAATAAAATACCTTATGGAAATGAAATTATAATGTGTTCCAAGTGATGAGTCACTTGTTCAGAAATTACAACACAAAGTGAGAGATAGGTATATTCTGTTACAAATAAAAAAAGAAATATATAAAGAAATAAAGAGAAAGAGGGAAACGAATATTAGAAGTCGACGCCATGTGATGTACGGGGTCCAATGCTGACGAGTTTTAATTAGTTGATGTACACTGCAACTTGCACTAAGATGTGAAGTGGATGGTGGATGATGGATAATGAGTGGCTAATAGACAAAGTTAGTGATCAGCATTGTCCTCACATGTGTTTGTTCTGTATATATTACCTCACCTTCTTAATATGTTCTTAATGTAAGAGACACCTTATTTTTTTTATGGAAGATTAAAAATACTAAATAAATTGTTAAATTATTAAATATATTCTTTTTTTTGTTATAAAATTATTACATATATTCTTAAATATTTATACGTATTATTAGTTTATATATCATTTTATAAATAAAAAAATTAGTTTGAAAAAATAATTAATATATCAGTTAAACGGTTTTATTAATCTTGAAAAACAATCAACTTATCTTTTTATGTTAAAAACTGAAGTTAGTATTTTTAGTTCTTGTTTGCGTTAGATTTTGGAATACACTTGGGTTTGTTGGACTTGGGTTTTTCTTTGATGGGGTGACATATTTTAATTAGGTTTTTCCTGCTTGATTATCATATAAATTAAGTTAGCATTTAATTATTGCCACCAACCAACAGAGGTCGAATATAGTGAAATGGGTTAATTTCTTCACAATATGGTGGATCAATATTCAAAATTTTATTGAAATATGTGGTAACATTTAAAATCCGACAGTAATTCAAACATGATTACTTACAGTAAAATACCTATGTTTTAGCAAAAACAAAAATAATATAAATTTAATTGAAATTTAAATACTAATTAAGTTGAATTCAACAGAAAGAGTTGCCCTCTCACAAGTCACAACATGGAGAAACAATGTCCAAATCTTCAATTAAAAAAATGCCTAAATTTAGTACTTGACAATTCCTTATTGATAATATTCTTAATTTAAGGACAATATGATTAGAAAAAATAAATAAATTAGAATTTAATTATTACCAATAGCATGCATATTTATTGAGAGTATTCTTAATTTGAGGACAATTAGTAAGGAATATTTCCTAGCATCTAGAAAATGTCAGAACAAGTTTTCTAAAACATGGGAGGTTTCAATCCATTGTCATTTTTGACACTAACAAGGTTATTATGCACCTCAACCATTAAGAGCATGTTTAGGAATAGCTTTTAAAAAGTGATTATACGCAATCTGAGGTAAGTATGTGAGAGGAGTTTTGTCTTGACTTATGTAAAGATGCTTCTAGAAGCACTTATAAAGGTGAGCCAAATAGGTTCTTATTTTCTACTTAGTTCTCTTCTTCTTTTTTTTTCCTCGTGTGGTGCATTTGTAATTGGCTCCAGATACCTCCCGGGGGGTCTATATATGTATATATTCTCTAACAAGGCTTGCGTAAACTAAAAGTTATACTTGGTATGATCTTAAATGTGAAACCAAGACAACCAATTTATAAAAAGTTTAAAAAATAGCTAAGTTAATTATTATTTTAGTTTTTCTAAAATATTACCTCTATAATCAATTGAAATAACTTTTAATATATACAATAGGAATAGTTTTAAGAAAACATTATAAATTTAAGAAACAATATGTATTGAGATGTTATATTAAGATCAAAGCATATCGCACAACAACATCTTATATTCAGAAATAAAAAGAGTAAGCAGGGACTTAATTATTGGTTACATACATATATATATATATATATATATATATTCACAGAAAAATGAACCTTCGGCACAAATGGCGTCAAAAGTATTACTTTCATATTGGTTAACTATAATAGTTGCCAAAAGTGATTTCCTTGAAAAAAGGAATCATTTAGCTAGGTTGCATCCACCACTTCCCTGTTTATCATAAATTGCAAAAAAAAAAAAAAAAACGCAAGCAACAAGAAACAAAGTAGAATCCAGAAATAGAAAACCAATAGTTCCAAGGCTTGTTCATACTAATCATCAATCCAAATACTGATATACACAAGTTAAAGTACAATTAAACCACATAACTTTTTTCCTTATTAAGCACACACAATAAAGAAAAAAAAGAGTTCTCATCGATAACCAACATAAATATAAGAATAAACTTTTGAAGGTATGTAATTAATCATCTTAGATTTTCATTTTCATCATCAGAACATCCTTAATCACTTTGTCCAAGTTGATGAATGAAGAACCACCAGGTCTTGTGTCTTCCTCAGCAATATCCTTCCACTCTAGAGCCTTCTGTCTCATCTTCTTCCCATTCTCTCCTTCCATTAACTCATTCACAAGCTCTTCAACTTTTTCTCGCTTCACATTATTATCAATCTCAATACCTATTCCCCAATCTTTGCATGCATACCTACAATTTGTCTGCTGATCTGCAGAGAAAGGCCAACACACCATCGGAACTCCGGCGCACACACTCTCCATCATTGAGTTCCACCCACAATGAGTTAAAAACCCTCCAATTGAAGGATGGTTCAGAACTCTCTCTTGTTCACACCAGCTAGCTATGAGGCCTCTGTCTTTAATCTCATTCATAAACTCAAGGGACAGAATCACTGAGTTACCTTTCATAAGGTCAGGCCTTATGATCCACAAGAAGTGTTTCTTGCTGTTGGCTAAACCCCAAGCAAACTCATACAATTGTTCTGCAGACATAACTGTGATACTTCCAAAATTCACATAAACCACAGATCTTGGCTCTTTGAATTGTAGCCAATCGATGCATTGAGTCTCTTCTTTCCAGAGACTAGAGTTCAAAGATAGAACCTGGTCGTTAGTCCGTTGGATTTGGCTTAGAAATGAAGGAAAAGGGCCTATGGTGTAAAGAGGAATATTGGAATAAATGGAGGAAAGGGCTTTCACTGCCTCCCCTTCAAGCTCATCAAATGTGTGGAAACAAATGGCTGAGGCTTTATGAGCTTTTTTTGCCATCTCAATGAAAAAATGGAACAGGAGATCATTTGGATCTGCTGTCCTCAGGAAGGTGGGGAGATCCTTTAGCTTGATGTTTCTCATACCTGGAATCCAATCAACTTCTTTCTCCAAGTACCCATTTGTCAGGTAGCTCTCATCTGCACATAAATTAGAATCACCAAATCATCATTAGACTTCAAGCATGAAACACATGAAGAACATCAAGACATATATTTCATGAAGAAATTGGTGGCAAACTAGAAGCAAATATAGTACTTCTGATCCTAAACATAACCCTATTATACTATATCACCTAAATTTATAATTTTTTTTTCTAAGTTATCCCTATCAATTGTATATGTTAAAGGTTTCCATTAAGGAGTAAAGTTTTAATGCAAATGATTAAAGATGATATTTTTAGGGTAAACTAGCACACATTTTTTAACAAATAACCAATTCAACTAATTTTTTCATTCTCTACAAATTAGTTATGTAGTAGCTCTTATATATTTTAGGAATTGAACGAAGCATCATATGTATAATATAATACCTTTGAGTGGTAGGAGCCCTCTATCGAGCATATTTTGATAGTGCACAAAACCCAGAAATGAATAAGTACTAGCAGGCCAATGGAGAACAATAGGGAGTCCAAGTTCTTGCGCAGCATCAATGGTGAAGAACATGATGGCATCAGAAACCAAGCAAGAGACTGGAGGGATTAGGCCATTAGAGGCAGATTCACTGAGTCTCCCAAGAAGCTTTTCAAATGGAAGGAGACAATTCTTCCTTGTAGAGTCACAGAGAGAGGATCCATCTTGAGTGGCATTATCATTAGCAGGAGGAGGAAGACCGTCTGGTATCGTCTCGAAAAGAAAATCCGAGAGGCCATGAAGGCCTTTGAAAGCTCCAGATTTGAGCAAGCGTTTATGGTTGAACTCAGTGTTGACGAAGGTTATGAAGAAACCTCGAAGATGAAGAAGCTTCGCTAGCTTCAAGCCTGAGTTGATATGGCCTTGAGCTGGAAAAGGAGTCAACACAACATGAGGTTTTGATCCTCCTACAGCAAAAGAAATCATGCTTTTCTTCAAATCTCTCTCTTTCTATCTATCTATCATTGTATTTGTTGTGAAGCTTTAGTTGGGGATTAAATAGGAAAACAAGTGCCAGGTCTTATAGAGAAAGATAACACACACGTATCTCGGAGCCGAGCAAGTTGGCAATTTTGTTGTAAACTCCAACTTGTACTGAAATGAACATAGCATGTGAGAAATGATCGGTGGTTCAAGGATAAATTTGATGATCGGTGTTGGTTGAAATATGAGTTTAACACCTCTCTAGCAATACAAGCAAGTATCAAAAGGGACTAAACAGTTAAATGGCTATAACCTAATTTAAGTCACATCATCAAATGTGAGCTGCTTTTGTTTCTTTGTAGTTCCAACAAAGTTAACTTAAGTTGGAGTGGAGGAGGGGGTGGGGTGGGTTGAACGGAGTCAAAGAAATGGTGGGGTGATGGGTGTTTTTGACTGTGGGAGGCCAATCAAAAGGTAGTCAAAGGAAGCAACGCTGGACACCTTGAGAAACTCATGTTTGCTAGGATTTTAGATAATGGTGGAGAGAGAGAGAGTTAATTGTTGATATAAAAAAATAAAAAATAAAAGGGAGAAGACTCCAGTTTGATAAGATGATAGATGATGATGAAATTGTTCTATTTTTAATATGTTGGGCACAATTACATCCTTAAATATTTTAGGGTGTTAGATGCATTTCAAAAATTATTTTAGAGTGTTCAATGCACTTCAATGCAAGAAAAAAGCATATTAATGATTTTTATATAAATATTATAAAAAAGAAAAAGAAATATAAAAGATATAACGGTATATTTGTCAACTTTAAATTAACTCCCCTTCCCTTTTGAATCAAATAAAAATTATTAAAATATCTCACATACTTTCACTTCCCTTTAAACTAAACAAAACTCATAAACTCCCTTTCCTTAACCACACATACTTTTAATAAACCCCATCTCCCCTCCCCTATGTTGAACCAAACAAAGCCTTAGAATTCAACATCCTTGATAATTTTTTAGACTCTTTGGAAGTTATGTACCCAAGGGTTTGTCTCATTTTCCTCTTTTTTCCCCCTTAAGTACAGGTTATTCGCGGTATTATCAGGTATTAAATATAAATATCTCTCTAATTAAGGATTCAAATATAGATTCGCTACATTATAAGAAATCAACTCATTCCACTAAGGTACAAAAAATGGATCAGCCGATGAACCAGTCCATGATCCGGTCCGATTCAAGGATAACTCAGAATGTGGGTTGATCCGAATCAACCCGTCAACCGATTAAAATCCGAGTTCACCGAATTATATTTTTCATCAATTTATTGACACATTTTTGCCTTTTTGTAAAAAAAAAAAAATTAGCTCGTAGCTCACCGACGTGTTTGTGGAGTATAATTATTACCCGTTTCCTTTACATTGTCATCTAATCTTGCTTCTTTTTGACTTTTTGGTCCACATTCATTAATTTGGTACTACGACTACCAGTCCTACACTATGTGTCAGAAACTAGACCTAAAGCCATTTTTTTTTGCTTAGAGCCCCCGGTATCCGGATCCTTTTGGGACCTGACTAATCCGGAGTGCGCCATAGGGATGACGACTTTCTCGGATTCAATCCCGAGCGGCGGGGGTCGCCTTAACACCCCTTGTCTCAACCGCTGGACCAAGCCTTCCTGGGCCTAAAGCCATTTTTTTTAACTAACCTAAAGCCATTCGTATGTATATATAATTATATATATTTGTGATCCACTGAAAACGTGCTATTAACTTGAGTGTTATACTGTTATATACTTGTATATGTATTAGTTGGCAAAATACACACACACACACACATATATATGTATGTATTCAAGAGATACATGTGATATGATTTACCTATAGTTAACTCATAAGAATAAATATTCTGAATTTTTTTTTTGCTAACAAATATTCTGAAATTAAGGGTTATTAAAATTATTATATTTCAATATTATCATTAAATGTTATTATTTTAATATGACCAGTTTAACCCCTGCTTAACTCCGATATAATCTTTTTACCTTTGAACAACTGTCTTGACCGATTCAGTATTCGGTTCAATTTTTTGAACCTTGCCGCTTGATTCAATTATGATTGATTGTTTGTTTTGTATTCATGTTCAGACATTGGAGTAGATTATTTGGCTCATGGCTTTGAGTGCCCCAAACTTGTGTATCAATGACAAATAATGTTTAATTCATTAGTTTAATTAAGTTTTTTACCATGATGATATCCCATATATGAAGACAAAAACCAATAATGCAAATACATACATACATACATTCATAGATACATGCATACATACATCCATACATACATTGCTCTCTTTTTAAAGGAGTAATTCATGGATTCTCTAATCTACATTGTTGTAGCAACCGGATTCCTTTAGGACCTAGCTTATATTATAATTTTGGGATTTAGGTGTGGGTAAAGTGAAGGATTATTAGTGAGATTAGGTGCGGGCGAATAGTGAAGGGATTCCATTATTAATATTTTCATCTCTAAACCATAAAAATGGTAAGCAATATAATATATTCAATTTGGTATTATTTATAAGATACTCCCTCCAATCCAACATATAAGTTGTTGTTAATTAATTCACATGAATCAATAAATATTAGTTAAGTTGTTTAATGTGTTTTAAATTGATAAGATTTACCTATTTCACCGTTATTGGAATAGGTAATTTTTTTATAAAATACCATATCAATTATTTCTTAAATTTTCGGTTTTATCCATGTAATAGAATATGATTTTTTTTTTGAAAAAATGTATTAATATGGAAAAACAGAAATTATACTTAATTTTTAGATAAAGTCAATATAAGTTGTGAGGTTTTCTTAATTTCGATTAAAAACTCTGTTAATAATTTATAGATGGAATGAGAGGGATTTTTGTAGTTATAAAAAAACATCATTCTATATGGCAGCAATAAGAAATAAAAAATAAATTAGGAATTAGGTATGAATAGAAGTAGAGAAGTTTTATTATAAATATAATAATTGTCCATATCAAACAATATCGTCATTCTCACTTTACTTTTCACCTACCAATGCCGTAAATTGTGGAAATATTTGTATGATATTCTATTTTGGCGTTCGCAGGAAATTGGAGAGTTTGTAATGAACTTGTCTTTTGGTTTGATCGTTGAAACTTTGTAACAATGATAAGCACCGCTGACTTCGGTTTGGAATGAATTTTCGTATACTTTTCTCACCAATAAAAGTTTTAAATAGGGATTTCTCACTAATTTTTTTTAAGTTAATAAAAAATTTATATTTAAAATTTAAAATAATTTGTTTAAATATAATTTTTGTAATTTTTTTAAACAAATTAAGTGAAATTGACTAGTTAATAAAAGTTTTGCTTGTCTCTTCTAAATTTAAAATTGCATTCCAATTTATAGGAGGAATAAACAAGGTTTTTACCTCTCTGTGTTTTTTTTCAAGGATTTTCCTTTTTATATAAATGCCAACAATTTCACCTCGATATTCCACGTGATATATAGTTTTAAATTTAGCCGTTTAAACATGAAATTTTGAGTATGAGAATAAATGAATAAAAAAAAGACTACTTTTGAAAAGCTGCACAAACAGAACCTAACAATATTTAAATTTAATCCAATCAGGCTAAGATATAAAAAAATTATTGCTCATGTGTCCTTAATGTTATTTCCATTCTAAAGTAATGGAGGATTATCATCTCATATTATTTTAAAGAGAAAAATACTATCCGGTGAGACTATTAAAATTTATTATTGTCAAATCATTAGAAAATTATATTTATCATAAGATATACTTCATCTAATAACAACAATATAAATTTTTGTAGTATTGTAATAAAATTATATTTGGAAAACATAAGTCGACATAAAGAAAAAAAAAGTTGAAGAGCTGATAAAGAAAAAGGAAAACATGGCACAAAATAAAACTAAAGCAAGAACCCAAAAAATAGGTGAGGACAAATTTTAGTGGTAAAAATGGACATGAAAATGAAAAAAATGAGGAAAATTACAAAAACGATATGCGAGGGTTTGTTGGATTAAACGTAAACTATTAAATAATATAAAAAATTGCATGAGTGAGTTTAATTAAGTTGATTATATTGAGTGTGTTCGAAATTTCAAAATTACATGAGCACATAATATCAAAATTAAATGTTATCATATAAATAAAAATAATATAAAAAGAAAAATATTATATATAGACACACACAATAATTAAAAAAACATTGCGGGCTCCCTCTCCCTTTGTAATGGCTGAGCTGCTAATAGCGAATTTTTGTCACTTTCCTTTAACATTGAAAGACCAAAGAAGTTGGGAAAAAAAAACAAAGAAAGACCAGAGAAAATTTATTTGCCAATTGTTATAAAAAAAAGGTTTAGATGCAAAAATGCCCATTGACTATTTCGAAATGTGCATATGGCACCAATGACTATCGTTTGGCTCAAAAATGCTTATTATTATATAAAACGGGTCAAAAATGTCATGGCCGTCATGCCCGTTAAATTTTGAAATGTGGGGCCCACTATTTTGTCCACATTTGCATTAAAGCCGGTCCACATTTGCATTAAAACCAATTTTGACCGTTTGTATGTGGCAGGTGAGAAAAGCTTGTGGCTTTCGTAGTTCCACTCCCTAAAAGAAACCATCAAAATGAGAAGGGTAGGCGAGGAGAGGAGATGGCACAGTCATCCTCCTCGGCATCAAAAAGCAGAAGAAAGGTCTCTCTAATAAGGCAGCCGAGTCATGAGGATGTTTATGAAGGTCCAGTGCATTACTGCCACCATAAATTGGTGGCTCCCCGGTGGACTTCATGGACGGACGGGAACCCAGGGAAAAGGTTTTATGGGTGCCGAAAATACTACAAGGTTATTAATGCTAGTCTTTGATGATGATTGATGGTGCGAGGGGGTAGATATTGAGCGATAATGATTGGTGATGAGAGGATGGGGGATGCGGCTATTTTTCTTGGCATGATTGTGAGTTCGGAGAGAGGGTAAGCGTGGTGATTAAGGAGCTACTTGATCATGTTGACAAACTGTACAACGAGAATCGACATTTGCGAAGAGGCAATGGTGGCCAGTGGGAGTGTGAGGAGGTGAATTCATTGCATAGTCAACTAAGGAAGTTGAAACGCATGTGTGAGATGCAGACAATTGAAGTGAGGAAATGGGAGATGAAGTTTAAAATTGCATTTAGTAGCTTACTAGTGATATGGGTTTGGTTGCTTTATGTGTATTTGGGGAGCTTGTACGTGATGTTAGGTGAAATGAAGTTGCACTATGTTTGCAACAATGACATGTGCAAATTGTATAGAAAGTTGCCATGAAATGAACTATTGCAAAACTGTAAGGAAATGTAATGAATGAAGTAGCCCTGTTCTTGAAATGAAGTTGCCATGTTATGATTGAATGGATTTATTGCTCACAACTTCCTCAAATAACAATAAAGCTGGAATTAGACAGGTTTATATCTGAATAACAAGAAAGCATATAGCATGAATAAAAGCTCTCGCCACATATATGGGTGTGACAAAATGGAATAAAGCTGATCTTAATATCTTAGTAATACGATTCAAAGTTTGTGATGAGATTGAAAATGATGTGATGTTGGTATCACATATCTAGTACAAAAAAAATGACCAAGAGTTAACACCATATTATAGGATTGTTATTGACACTATTGACACTATTACAGTAAAATGACACTATTCAAAGTCCAGGATTGCTATTGACACTATTACATCAAAATGACCAAGAATTAACACCATAACAACCTATGTATTAGTGTCCTTCAATAGAGCCGGGAATTTGGGCCGGGCCCGTAGGGTACGAGCCGGCCCGATTAAGCCCGATTAATTGGAGGGCCGGGCCTGTGATTTTGAGTTTCCAGAAGGAAACGGGCCTAAAAGGGCCAGCCCTAATAGGCCGAGGGCTTAAAAGGGCCAACCCTGTAGGGCCGAGGGCCGGCCCTTTTAAGCCCGCCATAATTTTTTTTATATTTTTTTAAATAATTTATATGTATTTTACATAATAAACATATTTTAAATTTATGATTTTGGTTTATTATTTGTTGCAAAAACTTAAAATGATGATGATGATGATGTTACAGATGAAATACTTCATATTTTTTATCTCGCCAAAGCAAAACCTTCTGAGCCTATTCCTAGTAAAGCTTGGTCAAATGCAAATATTCTTAAAATTGAAGATAGTGATAATAATTGATGAAGAAAGAAGCTTATATTATATGATTTGTGAACTTAAGTTTAAAACTTTTAGAGTGTTTATTATTTTTGAT
>QFDD01007607.1:0-13491 GCA_006871305.1 Vachellia collinsii
AATCAAACAGAGGATCACAAATGAATTAATTTGAAGTTTATAATTTATTATGAATGTTAATTATCAAATGAAACTTACTTTAGCCCTTTCTTGGTGACAGCTTCTACAACCCAATCCCCAATACAATTAAGATCAGTATCTCTTGGAAGGAGATCGATCTACAAACAAGATATATGGTTACATTCTACAATCTGTGTTTGTATAAACAAAATCAGCTACATGGATATGATAGTTACCTTAGTCACCACCAGAATTATTGGATTGGCACCAGCAAGATCACGCACACGAGACAAAAAGCTGCCATTGAAGTCAACAATGTCAACCTAGAAGTAATTACTTCAACAAATTAGATCAAGAAGCTTTATCACTTTCAGCCATTACCATTAATTGGAAAGAAAAAGAGTTAAACTCTGCAGAGCAACGGATGTCCCATGCAATACAAAATTTTCCATGTAAGTTTGTAGCATGAGCACTACACCTTAAACTTCATCATCAGTTACATAACGTGAATCAATTCCTAAATTAATTGAAAGTTCTATAAGCTTAGTACAAAAGATTAAATTATATTGAGTAAAAGACTGCAGAACTACATAATTGTACCTTGATACACGATGCTGTTATTATACTTTACAGGTACTAAAGAAAATAAATTAAAACCAGATAAAGCAAAAGTTAGCTTTACCAATTTCACAATTAAAGCTTTCTCATGGCGTAAATGAGACAATTTTTCTCGAAGCTCTTCAGCTGTAATAAACTGTTTACCACCAGAGTATCCTCCATGTCCACCAACAGCAGTTATCATCTGCCCATGAGACAAAAGTCGACATCGCCCACATAGAATGGTTTTAAGCTGGTGATGTTTCTTCTTCTGCATGATTAACATGCATTTAGCAAGTAATAAACCTTATGCAGGACCACAACTACAAGTTAACTTTCAATATTGACATCTTTATTTTCCACAAACATTGAAGGATAGAAGCAGAACTTGGGTTACGAATATCATTTCAAGCCAAACTTGAGATGACAATTCACTATGCATCTCTACCATGTATACATTTACTACACAAAAGTGTATCATAAACAAAAAGGTTATGATTAAAAAAAATGAAAAAAGTAAATGCAGCAACTTCAAAGACTATATATTATTTTCAAGAAACTACTGTACAATAAATTCTTCATAGCATTTTTGTCCTTCTTGGTGTTCGCACTTGGATGTGTTTTGTGCCAAACCAACAACAATGTCAATCATAATCCCATTAATAATTACTCATTTCAAATAAATATTAAATTTTAAGGAGTTCAAACCCGACCATTCTCATTCAGCCACACAGAACATCCATCAAAGTATTTGACAGATGCAACATGAACCAGCCACTGGATAAAACCAATGAAGGCAGGTTCCAACTTTCAAATCGATTTTTAAAGTTCAGCACCGAATTAGACTTAATGTGAATGTTACCATCGAAGTTTTTGAAATTCATTTGGTCTACTAAGAGTGATATTTCAGTTAAACACCCGTCAAAATATAACATTAATTTTATCTACTTACTAATGCATTAAAAACAGGAAGTCAGTTCAAGAAGAATATGATTCCGGTCCATGTGGAAAAATTGAAATTATGTTCAAGAAGACCATCAGACCCCGTGAACCCGGGGGTGGCGGATATCAGAAATGAGTGTGTGTGTGTGTGTGTGTGTATGTGTACGGAGGCTTAGTCATATCTGCAAATGGGAAGACATATGTCCTGAAAGGCTAAAACCAGCTAAACCCAACCTTAACCAGTATCGCAATTTTGAGAGCTGCATTTAATAGGCTAATTGAAATAACAAAAAACGATAACAATAGATTAAGTTACCAATTCATAAGTCTTCAAATCCACGTAACCAGGGGCATCAATCTCCGAGGTTTGCAACGGAGCTCCACACCCATAACAAGAAGCAACCGCCAAAGAAGCTTTCATCACAAGCTTCTCTCTCTTTAGCTTCTTCCGCTCCTTCTTGTTCTCCTTGAGGACGAGCTTCAGCGCCTCAACGGACTTCTGATGTTCAAGGTGCCTCTCACCGGGTGTGAGAGCCGCTGCGCCGGTTCCTTCGGGTTCTACCTGCCCATAGTCTGTGATATGCGCATCTGACGATGGCATTTTCCGGGAAGCTTGTGTCCGTGACTTGGAAAATTCACAGATTATAAACGAAGGCTTTGTATCCAATTGGGAAAATTTAAGGTTGAAGTGTGAGAAGTGGTGTGGTATAGAGATAGAGAGAGAAGGGAGGACAGTGGAAAGTGTTTTAAGCGCCATTGCAGAGAGGTTTTAGTTTTCTGTCTGGAGCCGCGTCTTCCTCATCGACAATGGTTCTACACCAGGGAGTCTGACTCTGGGAGTAAAAACGACGTCGCGTTTAGTCATATTTTGTCCCGTTTAATATATTTTCTCGAGATATAGATTGGCGCTGAAAAAAATACAATTTATATGTGATTGGATCTTGGAAGTATCAAATTAGAGTACATGAGATTGAAATCGAATATCTTTTCGTCTTGCTTTTTTTTTTTATTATTTTAGAAAGGGCTTTAATATGGGAAATCCGAACTTTTCATTTTTATGAATTATAAATTCTTCACGAGCAATTTGACCTCAGAGTGAAACACTAATAGTGTTATACCTTATGATTGCATAAATATATAAAAAAAATTATTCATTTACTGACAGAAATTAGCAATAAAATATAATTTTTTGTAAATAATAATGATAAAATATAGTAGATATCACATGTATTTTAATATACAATAACAACAAAACCTAATCTTACTAGATGTGATATATATTTTAGTATAATTCAACAAATAAAAATCTTTGTAATGTATCAACGCAACTCATCCAGTGTCATTCCCCGGTAGAATTTTGCATCCCGCTTTCTCACCATTTCAACCAAATGGTGCAAAATACATCAATGCCTTGCTGGCGCTAAAAAAAATCATTAATACATAAAAATTTAAAAATTTTGTATCAACAGCTCAATCAAGCAGATAAGAAGGAAATTTTGGCTCCCAGAAGATTTGTGAGCATGAAATCAACATGTACGAAGCAAAAACTAAAACTCGGGAAAGGGGTGTTTCTCTATAATGTAAAATTTCATACAAGCATGAATCTATTCTTCAGAGACTATAAACAAATGGTGTGTCCTAAATAGGCTGCATTTCCAAAGCAGTATGCTCATGGTTTTTGTTAGCAGAAGTTGCTTCTGAATTTTCCTTGTCATCATCTGTCGACCTCATCTGTTGAACTGGAGGCGGGTTCACCACGGTCATCGGCATGGCGACCTCAGCCAGCCGTCCCTTCATCTCCCTGTGCTCCTGACATAAGGCACACCAGTGCAAGCAGCAGTGCACACAACATGGGTCGCAAGGCGAGTTCTGCAACCATAACAGTGTGTATGTAAGCAAAATCAATAACAAGATTAGATTTCCACTCTGGAAAAAACCATGAATGTGATGAAAAAAACTATGATGCTTCCTTAAGATCTTCATCAACCCTAACATAACCAAGAAGCCCCGAAACCGAAAAAGAATAATAAAAAGAGGTAACTTTCAGAAGCAACATATTCGATTAAAGGCTTTGCATGATACAAGATGAAATAGAAAGGACAAGAACATAAAATGGAAAGAGTTGAGAGAGAAATTAAACATGTACCTTTAGGTGATATTTCTTCTGGAGGGATTGTCGAACTAAACCAGTGTAAATTCCGCACATCCACCAAGTAAAAAGTAAACCCTCACCGATCAGAAATGCTGTCCCAGGTTCGATACCATGAAAGATTGCGGTTGCTGCTGCTAGAGCAATGCCCCCTTCAACAAAAATAGCATGACAAATGCATGGCTTATTCCAAGGAGTGTCATCCCTCAAGCTTTCTACGTTGCGCCCAAATAGTACGCAAGGACAAAACAGTCCTGTTAAGCCTGCAATTAAGGATCAGAGTGTTCAGCAACAACAAATTCCCTGTTGAACCACAGCACTACAGCCATGCATAACTGAGGCATAAATCACAACAGCATTTAGTAAACGAAGTACATTAAAAAGAATTGCAATAAAATTGCCAGTCTTACAAAACTCATTTCATATATTACTTTAAGGTAAGGAACACAGATAACAGAGCCTGGTCCTAGTCATTGTGATCTAGCTGATAGCATGCAACTAGTCTAAAAATGTTCAATACTTCCTAAATGCTCAATCTAGCTAGCCAAAAGCTACAATATTGATAAAATACTACTACATCCATTTGTCATTTAAGAAATTTGATACACATACACATGCGAAGTTTTTTGAGATAAAAAATTCAATTATTGCCCAAATTTTGTTCTACAACTTCAACAACCTTTTTTTTGGCAAAAGGGAAAAGTTTGGACCAATGGGCCTAGCCCACCCCAGCCTTAGAAAGCCACAAGGCCAAGTAAGGCAAGCTCAAAAATAAGACATCATTTTCTTAGGCCAGCCTTATTTATTTTCTAGCATTGAAAGGGCTTGCCCCAAGAGCCTAACCCATCTTGAATATTGTATTATTAACAATGACTCTTGGTCTCAACTGTCAATTAATAACATGAGGGAGTGATCAACAATTAACTTACAACTTTCCCTATCTTCAGCACATCCAAAGATCCCAGTTGTCCAAGGTTCATCTGCAGGCGGTGAGTAGCTTTCAGGAAGCTCTTGTCCACATTCATTGCACTTGCGAACATTCAACTGACAAGTTGAGAGAGAGAGAGAAAATTTATCACATATTTGTTAGCCAACATTAAGAACATGCAGCATTTGTCAGAAGGTTTAACATTTGCATCGTCTCACTCATGAAAACTATTCCTTGGACTTTATTTATTTTGAATGAGTATAAAATATCTGATTCCTGCAAGTACATATGGCATCAGCAGCCATTGTTTCCTTTCTTACTGCTAACTCAATCTTTTAAGTTGTAACCACCATCACCTCATGTTGTATCAAGATCGTAGCCAAATAAGTATTAGCAACTAATTCAAACCCCTAGGCCGGGGGACTCCACCATGGAAAAGGTTATATCCTAATAATTAATCATACCAACAGAAAGCTGAAAATAACAGCAACAGTTGTATCACTCTACATTCCCAGATCTGTGAACTTTGCAACTTCAAACTTTTAAACTATCTCATAGAAATTAACTTAGTACATTTATTTATGCCTTTCTTCCAATGCCAATGAAACAAATTCAGGTTAGGGCCCAATGATAAAAGAGACATGATACTTTAAACCTAAACTGTCATACACAAAACAGAAGTAAAGACACATTATTATCACATCCCAGCTTTTTTTCCAGTCTGACTTTTCTTCATTTGTCTTTTGCATTAGCAATGGTTTAAAGAAGCATCCTTCTTCGACAAGACAGGCCTTACCATCTCCAATTATAAGAGCCAATGGTTATAGAAGTGTGTGTTTCGTCAATTCTATAAATATGCAAGATTTCTAACTATAAAGTTAAAATGCAACGATATCCCAATACTTTCAGTACTTAAACACATACAAACATGGCCAAGTCAAATGACAATGAAGCAGAAGTGTTGTCCATTTCCTTCTAACTTATTCTTCCATATTGATAGAGCGTTTTAGAACAAACAGCCAATAATGTGGCACAGGCCACCCTTGATCTCATTAACAAAATAAATTTCATCAGAAGGTACTGAGGATTGGTTAGTCATTGCCCAATCCCAGCCTCAAAACTCATTAGCCGCATTGCCATTTCGACAGCCCCGACCAATCTCGAATTGCTAACTTAAACATCATATAAACACTGTTTCTTTCTTTCCTTCATAAAACAACGCAGCCTCATAATGCAATCGGAAACTCTTCAATAAGGTTTTCTCACCAAACAAGCACACAATTGCACCTTAAATATAATCCCAAAATTAAATCATACAGCGACTATTTCAATTCGTAAAAAGGCGTGAAATCGAATTCTTCAATATTACTACCCGAATCAAAACATATAGCACAATCATAAGATGTCAACAACAAAACAGATCCAGGGCCAGACTCCCACTGCATGACTGCAATTTAGTTCAGAGCAAGTCCAAATAAGTCAAACCTGAGGAACCTCAATTGGCTGATTAAGTTCGCCGGGCTGAATATCCTGGAGAGGCGCCTGATCTTTAGAGAGTTTCACGTAACGCGATTGCTTCCTTTCCTCCATCCGATCTCACAAAAACCCAGAATTCAAAAAAAAAAAAAAAACACTGCACACAGAAAATGAACTAAGAATCACACAAGCCGCGTCGGTCTGGAAAGGGAAAAAAAGGAATACCAAAGAACCCAAATCTTAAACAGTACAAGATCACGAGAATTACGAGGTACTAGCGTCGTTTCTAGATTGTCGATACGCTAATCCTCTCGCGACTTATGGAAAACGACAGAGGCCAAAAACACAAAAGTTCAGCGGATTCTTCGAATAAAAGGAAGAAAGATGGAATAATACCGAAGAAAGAAAAACAAGAAAAATGACTGGCTAGCTGCTACTCCTAGTCAAACACTTGAACCGACTAAAACACCATGGATCGAAGAAATTGTATGCATAATGGAATTTTACGAACAGAATTCTTTTTTTTTTTTTGTATTAAACAATTTTAAATCCGTCCGGCATAACGAACGCTCGTGGCCTTGGATTGGTACAAAATTAATTGTCTTCTGGTATTTTTGGTATGTTAGTCAACTTATTTCTGGAGAGAAAATGAGGGAGCACATTTGCTCAAAATTATTTTTGTCAGCATCTCCTCAAAATCACATCTCTCCCCTTAAATTAGATAATAGAGTATTCAGATTTAATGTTTTATAAAATTCTTATTTTAATAGTTTATAAGTTAAAAATTTTGTTATCTTATATATATATATATATATTACAGTTATAAATAATCATGTAGATCATGTTTTAGTAGTTTATATTTATTTATACTTATAATAATAATTTTATAAAATATTAAATTTGGACCCTTTATTTGTTTTAATTTAAGGGTGAGGATGTAATTCTGAAGAGATACTGAAAAAAATGATTATGAGGGAACCAAACCCGAGAAAATAAGAGAAGAAAGAAAACTTGGAAAGAAAATTAGGGGGAAAATGAGTTTTCCCTCTTGGACACCAGAGAAAAAGTGGAAAGAAGAAAAACTTGGAGAGAAAATTAAATATAGGTCCCACCACATTTTCTCCCCTACTTTTCTCTCCACACAGGGAGAAAAACCTCTTTTTCTTATTTAGCCATATACTGTTTATTATTTATTTATTTTAAATCATTAAATTTAACATCTCATATATTTAGAAGGCATGAGAATTGGATCGAGCCTCACGTAATGCCTGATTGAGAAATCTTTTTAAGTGAAGCATTGGTAAGATGCCAAAAAAAAAAAACAAGCAAGGTTCAAAATACCAAATCAGGCACTGAACCAATCGTGACAATGGTTCAAAAATTAATATGTTAAATCGGGATCAATCCAACCATATCAAAATAATAACATTTACCTGAAAATATTAAAATATAACAACATTTTTTTATAACAAAAATATAACAACTTTAATATGCAAATACATACTACAAAAATTTAATAGTAACAATAACAAAATATGCAAATATAACAGCAATCGGAATATTCATCTTCACAAATTGCAATCCTTCAATCACTTTAATTAATAATCATTGATAATCAAAAATATCATTGAATTCATTCGTATTAGTAACTGGGTCACATACCCACCATTCAATTAAAAAAGGTGGACCAAACCGGATCCAAGGGTTCGACTGTTTGCAGTTGGTCCGGTCCAATTTTTCATTAATTGGGTGAAAGTTTCAGCCCATCGTCCACTTTCATTCATCTCACTTCTCAACAACAACGACATGAATCAAGGTTTTAATCCTCACAGAAAAAAAAATGTGCTCACGTTTAGTATCCAATAGTGTTTTGAATAAGATTTTTTCCTATGAACATAATGAATGATACATGTACTCGGGGGGGGGGGGAAGCCAACAATTTAAAGAGATTGTTGTGTTTTGAGGCTGTCTGGTTAAATCATAAAGGTTTTAAAAGTTTTGATTCAGTAGAAAGGATTACTCTCATAATATAAATCATTGTTTAAATCTCTAGTATGACCTAAGAGGCTTACCCACATTTAATGTTTAATGATGCTTAAAATGCGATTGTCTTTGATAAAAGAATCCATTTGTTAAGCAAAAAAAGAACTTATTGAGAGAAAAGAGGGAAGGAATTATTGATGTATGGCTTGCACTAGAGGAACTAGAGCCCAGGTTTAAGCTTTGAGAATTGGGATACTAACAATTCAAACATATTGCTTTAAAGAAGAGAGAATTGATTATAAGACTTGTTGGTATTCAGAAGTGTGCCCAGGAGAGAAGAGGTATTGGAGATGGAACTAAAAATGGAACTTAATGGGAAACTTGAACAGATTAAAATTCTTTGATTCTAAAACCAAGAACTGAATGGATGAAAGATGGGGATAGCAATAAATACCATACTATCATACCAAAACAACAACTTGATGAAGGGGGAATCGGGAAATTGCTTTAAGAAATGAATAGATTCTGGCATATTTGGGATGGCGTTGGGAAAACGTATTCACGTAAGTTAAGACAAAACTTTTTTTATATTCTTATTTGTAAATTGTAAATTACATCAAAAAAGTAGCTCCTACTGTTAATCCAAATATACACATTGTAGATCATGGAAACAGAAAACTCATTCATGGCCCAACATCCCTAATGAAGAGTGGAGTCAAATTAGTCAATCGATAATGGTCAAATTTGATATGGATACCGGCTCAGTGTGTCACACCTCACTAATAATCTCTTAACACCTCATTAGAGACCATAATTGAAACACTTATCTATCTTCCATACATGGAATTGGCCAAAACAACAAAATTTAAAAACTTACCAAAGTTACTATTCACTTGGTAAATTTTCAAATTTTTGGACCAACTTTGAAAATTCATAACTAATTCTAGAAAATTTGAATTGAAGTGGTTCAAGTCTCTAAATGAAGCTTACTGAATTTACTACAGGGGAAAAATATCAATTTGTCCAAATTAATGGCCAATTAATACAGTTTAATTTGTGAAAATCCAATGTTCATATGGTCATTTTCAATTTTTCCAGATTTTTCCCTTAATTTTGGAAAATCATAACTTTCTGACTACGCATCCAATTTTGACAAAATTTGACTCATTTTAAAGATTTGAATGTGTAGTATTTGTCTGGAAAATTTCAAACTATTTGGACCTCATTTGCCCTGTTTCACCTTCAACTCAAGTTTAACCATTGTTAAGGGCTTTGGACCCTTTTAAAGCTTGTTGCATGCTCACCTTCCTCTCATCAATACATATAATACTCTTACATGATAATCTAGCATGCTTAGCCTATTTACACAGCACATACATCATGCTTCATAGTGCATAAGTTTAACATACAACTTTTCTAAAATCCATAAAAACAACATGAAACTACATTCCACTTGAACAAGCATTCCCTTACATTTAAACATCACCCACCGTTACTCTTGTGGTTCCTTGCCTTTGTTCTTGGAACTTTGTCCTATAAGGTGTTATTGTGGGAGGGTGAGATTTCATAGAAATCTCCATAGCAAAAACACCAACACACTCACCAAATGCATGATCATCATTTATTATTTGGCTAGTGATGTATGAACATGTGATACTCATGTTTTCAAACATTTCTCACAATACCATGACATGTTAAGTCATACTATCACACATTCAAATATCAACAATTTAAATTACAATAGGGCACCAATCATAAACAATCATCAATGCTAACATTAGTGTAAGGATAGTAATTTTTGCTACCTTGCTTCCTTAACTTTGCTTTGTGATTCTTGCACTTCCCTCTTGCTTTTCAAATTCTCCCCGTAGTAATTGGACTTCCTACATATAATATGATGCATTGCATCAACATTAAGTCATCTCCAAGGCATTATAACAACTAAAAGTCCACAAAACTCAATCTTAGCAATTTCAATCCTTAAACTTCCAAATTTTTCAATTTTGATTCTAATGCTTCCAAATTTGCTTTCTCACTTCTACCCTACACAATTTTGCCTTCTAAATCCATTGGACAGCAGAAATCATCAAAAACTCACTCCTTCTCCCATGAACAGCAGAAATCCGAAAATGCACAGAAAATTTCAGCAAGTGTGGTTTTCACTTTCTATCATCCCACACATGCATAAAATCATTCCTAGATCATTTTCCAATCATTTAACAACATAAAAACTTTCATCCCCATGCATGATCAGTTTCACCCAGCAGCCAAGACAAGGGTTTGATGCCAAAAATTCAATATGAGCTCAAATCACTTCAAACCAAATGCCAAAATGTTGCAAATTACATGAGAAGTTGTTTTGTAACATTTAATTGATCTAAATCACTCTCTTCTTGATTTTCTCTCTCTAAAACCTAAATTTCCAGCAGCCCAAATAGTTCACCATATCAAGAATTACACCATTCAAAAGGAAGAGAAGAACTTGTAGATCAATTTCATGAAAAGAATTGAGCTCTTACCTTGAATTTTACTTGAGTTTTCTTCTCCTTTGCTTCCCTTGGTGTCACGTCCCATTCCTCTGTTTTTCTTCTATGGAGCTCGTGCTTGGGGTGCAGAAATGAGGCTGGAGGAGTTAAAATAAAATCTGACCATAAGTAAAAATAATTGTGGGGTCTACTTACACTGCTAGGGTAACTTTATACTAATGTAATCTACCACTTTGAGTTAAATATCCCCCTTACTTTTTCTCTTTGAATAAGATGGCACCAAGTGGCACACCTCATGTTCCCACAATCTCCTTTATAAAAGTGAAGTAGCTTTAAGGTTGCTTTACTCGAAAATTTTCTTCCGAAAATGCTTTTCGGGAATTTTCTGATCACTTAACCAATTTAGTGTTCTTAAAAATTCCTATAATTCCTCTGTTCTTTTAATCATTTTTCCTTCCTCAATTCTCATTCCATATGTGTCTTTAATTAATTTCGGAAGAAAAACCTATTTCGGAGTTTTTCCGAGCCTTTTTTCTTCCGTTCTTACAAACCATTTATGACTTTCTCTTGAAATCAATTTTATAAAATACTATATTTTCTGAGCTATTTTCTCATACTCTGAAATCAAATATTTGAGCCCTTTGGGTATTTTAAATAATTATATTTGACTAATTATTTTATTAAATAGCTAAATATTAAATAACCTTTAAAATTTCCGCAAAGGTTATTTTTATCATCCTGACCTAAACTGGGCTTCAATTACTGATCAGTGAATTTTTCTCTATCCTTTGGTCCTCTAAAAATTTTTCTAATATTTTGGTCAAAGTTTGACCAAAATGCCCTTGAATTTCATAATGACAATTTGGTCCCAACTTTCAAATTTACACTTTGATCCTTCAATTCTAAAAATGTCATTTTGGTCCCTACTCTTCCAAAGTTCCTTTTTTACCTTTTGTGCCATTAATTAATCCATAATTATTCAATTAGCCTTTCTGCCTTGTTACAGAAAACACGGATATCACACAGTGACATTGCTATGATTTGAAAACTATTGAGGTGTTACTGTATCCCAAAAGAATTTAGGATACACATCAATTTTGAATAAACACTTCTAGGTAAATTTACACTTTAATACAATAAAAAATGTTTTCCAATAACGTTAAGTTTGTAGCCAGACAATCACAAAATTAGTTATGTTTTTCATTAAAATTTTAAAAATAATTATTTTTTTGTACAATATAAAAATCATCTTTGAGCCTAAAGAAAGAAAACATAGAATAACTTTTGAATTCAGAATTACTTAAAATAATCATCATTTTGTAGAGATCATTCTTATTGATTGCTTTGGAAAATGATGAATACTTTTTTTCGCCATTAATTGATAAAGAAGTTATTTATGTGTGAAGAAACATACTACAAGGGGAAAAATAATAATATGTCTTCTTGAAAATCTCTGAAAAGGCATTATATTCACATTATAAATAGTCTTAATTGTCGGTAAAAGATAAAAAAATTCATATTACACACTAAAATATCTTTGATATTTGACATTCCAATAAAAATCTTTGGAAAAAAGAAAAATAAAACCATTTAATTTGGATCGATATTAAATTCACCATAAAGTGAATACAGAAAAATAGATAGCTTCAATATTTGACATTCCAATAAAAATATTTAAATGTGAAATTGAAAAAATAAATAAAAAATAAAACCCTTTAATTCGGATCAATATTAAAACTCCCACCAAAGAAATATGAATTATGAAATAAAATCTGAAAGAAACTAATGCTCAAAATATTGAAATTATAATTAAATATTAAGCCTTTAGTATTCGGTAAAGGTAAAGATTCGGTAACAAGCAAACTTTTACTATTCGAATTATTCAGATGGAGACAAATTAGGAACCAACAAAAAGATAAGGAGATTCCTAAAGATTTGGCAACTTAAATCATAACAAATAACAAACTCCGAGAATAGCAAAATGTGCACAGCTACAATTGATTCTGTCAACAAGACAAGCTTTTGAGATTAAAGATATAATGGTGAATAGATAAAGATTTGATCTTTCCATATTTCTGGAATGTTTTGGTATGATTGATCTGATCTCTTCATTTCAATTCTGCAGGGAAACTAGTTACTCTTCATCTTACAAGGTTTAAGATCTGCATTTCTTTTCTGTCGCATCACATTCTTAATTGATTAGAGTTTCTAGCTACAAACTGCATATTACATTATTGCTATTTACCTTTCACATTCCTCAGTTTGAGAAGCACAGATAATTATTTGTTTGAAAATGAAATGCAAATTATATATACATCTCACTGTGTTCTATATGTGTGTGTGATTGAACACAACTGTCCCTTGAACTCATATGTATGAGTAGCCAATGGCTGGTGTTTTGTCCACTTGTGAGTTATGTACAGGTTGCCTGTTCAACCTTACGAGTGTGATGGGTGCGTGAGTTATTTCAACTGGGTGAAGAATAAAAAAAGAAAATATTTAGATGTCTACTCAAAATAACTTTAAATTTTGCTTATAACCTAAGGCTGTTTGGTACGAGAGATTTGGAGTGGGGGGAAGGGGAGAGGAAATTGTTTAGAGTTAAATTAAAAAAAAAATGAAGGTGTGGGTTTATAAAATTTTAACAAGGATAGGGTGTAAATTAAAACAAATAAAGAAAAAATAATTAAACAATTTTAACTCGGCTTCTCTAATTGTTTTTTTTCCTCAAATCCTACTCAATTTTTCCCCTCCTCTCATTTTCCATCCCGTCCCCTCCCTCATACCAAAAAGACTCTAATTTACAAAAGAACCCTGGAGAGGAAAAAAATTTGCCTGATTAATTAATTAAAGTCACATATTGAAGGAAGCTAAATATGATTTAATATCGATAATATATTTTATCTCATATTCTATATATATATATATAT
>QFDD01007608.1:0-13129 GCA_006871305.1 Vachellia collinsii
TTGAGAATTCACGTGGGCATACCTTGAAGTGTAAAAAGATATCATAATTTCTCATGTGCTATATGTTCCAAGGGCAAATATATTATTTGACCTTCACAAAATAAAATACAATGTCAGTCTCTCACATTCCTAAAGTACATATAGGGAGATATTTGTGGGATAATACACCCACGTAGAGGATCATTTAGTTACCATATGGTTTTAATTGATGCATTAACTAAATGGTCCCACTTTTGCTTATTATCTTCTTTCAACCTGAAGTTTACAAGATTCCATGTTCAACGAATAAGGTTAAGAGCACATTACCCTGATTATCCGATCAAGAAACTACGTCTTGATAATGCTAGTAAATTTACTTCACTAGCCTTTAATGAACATTGTATGTCCCTTGGAATTGATGTTGAACATCTTATAACTCATATTTGTACGCAAAATGGACTAGGAGAATGATTGATTAAATGGTTGCAACCTTTTCCTTATGAGATATAGTTTCCTATATTTTGCTTAGAGACTAGCCATTTTCCATGCAGTGATGTTAATTCGTAGGCCAACATGTTATCAAAAATTTTCCCCCTTGCAGAGGTTTTTCATCAAGAACCTAATAATTCATATTTGATTACTTTTGGGTGTATAATATATATGCCTATAAAATCACCCCAACACACCAAAATGGATCCTTAAAGTAGGATGTGAATATATGCTAGTTATGAATTTTATGACACGATATGGCAACTGTCATTAGATAAATTACTTTTCCTAGCCTCTTAGGAAGAGAATAAGAAGTTGGGTAAATATATTAGCTTGAATGAGTTATCATTGGCTCTATTTGATCCTCATATTGAATCATGTGTACAGAAAATTCAAAAGATAATTCATTCAAAGAATTTAACTATCAAAATGCTTGAAGCATTTACTGACATAAAGTCACATATCCTAGTTGCTAATGCTCTTATATGAATCAATGTCCCAAAAGGATAATCTATTATGAATGAATCTAAAGCATGCTTGAAGCATGAAAGGCCCATTGGTCCCAAAGATAGAAATCCTCGAATGAGAAAAGGAGCCAAAAATATCGACGGTAAAGGCAAGTTTTATCAAAAAACAATTTGATTGCTCTAGAAGAGCCAACTCCTGAAGAGTTATTTTCTTCAAAAGAGAATGTTGTAGTCCCAAAAGATATTAAGGCACATGACCTATTTGAAAACAACGAGATATCAATAAATTATATCATGAATAAAATCTGATGGGATCAAAATAAAGTCAACGTTGATGACATCTTTGCATATAAAATAGTATATGATATAATGAATGATGATTAGGATCATGAGCCAATATCCATTGTTGAGTGCTAATAAAGAAAATATTGGCCCTTTGGATGGAAGCCATTAATTCAGAATTAATGTGATTGGAAAACAAAAAGTTTTTGGTCCCGTAGTCCTTACACCTAAATATGTAAAGCCGATTGGATACAAATGGGTAATTGTATGAAAGAGAAATGGAAAAGGAAAACTGATAATATATATGGCACGTCTTATAGCCTAATGTTTTAAACAAAGACCTGGTATATGCTGAGAAAAAATACATTCACTAGTAGTAGATATGATTACTTTTTTTTATTTGATTAGCCCAACAATAAATGAAGGGTTTGCCTTGCACCTCATGGATGTCATGACTACACATTCATATGGCACACTTGATAGTAACATTTATATGAAAATCCCTAAAGGACTCAAGATGCTAGAAGCATCAAATGTAAGTTCTCGAGAATGGTATTAATGATGCTAATGTTCAAGAAGATAGAGAGGCTACAATGGCTCGTTTTCTGAATGGGTTAAACAACGAAATTGCTGACATAGTGGAATTACATCATTATGTGGAGTTAGAAGACATGGTGCACATGGCAATTAAGGTGGAAAAGCAACTCAAGAAAAGAGGATCTTCAAAATTCCATTTTGGATTAAGTTCTTCACAAAAGTAGAATTGGAGGAAAGGAGAAAGAGCTATCCCAAAGGAGACCAATAAAGGCAAAGAAGAAGCTTTATCAAGGAGTAAAAGTAAATCTGATTCTCAAACTTCTAGAAATAGAGATATAAAATGTTTCAAGTGTTTGGGTATAGGTCATATAGCTTCTTAATGCCATAACAAGAGAGTCATGATTATGAAAAATAATGAAGTTGTTACTGAAAGTGAAAGCGATCATGATTCCATGTCCTCAAATGAAGATTCTAGTGATGATGGAATTGAATATGCTGCTGAAGGAGAATTCCTTGTGGTTAGAAGGGCATTGAATTCTCAAATTAAGGATGAGATGAGTGAGCAAAGAGAAAATATTTTTCATACTCACTGCCTCATTTTTCATACTAGTTGAGAAATTGAATTTGCCAACCATTAAACACCCTAGACCTTACAAGCTGCATTGGTTGAATGAGTGTGGGGAAATTAAAGTTGATAAGCAAGTTTTGGTTACTTTCTCAATTGGCAAATATTGTGATGAGTTATTGTGTGATGTTGTGCCTATGCATGCTGGGCATATACTTTTGGGAAGGCCTTGGGAGTTTCATAGGAAGGTAAAGAAGGATGAGCTTACAAGTAGATATTCTTTTGTGATGCAAGACAGACCCATTACTCTTGTACCATTGACTCCGCAACAAGTGTACGAGAATTAACTCAAGATGAAAAAGGAGAGAGATAAGAGAAAGAGTGATCTGGAAAATGAGAAAAAGAGAGTGAATATGAAATGCCAAAACAAGAAATTCAGAAAAAGGAAAAGAATAAAGAGAGAAAACAAAAGAAGAAAGTGAGTTTTTATGCAAAAGATAGAGAAGTGAGAAGTACCTTTGGGGCTGAAACACAATTGCTTCTCCTTGTTTACAAGGAAGCCTTTTTAAACACTAACAACATGAACACTGCTTTTCCTAATGCTGTTAGTTGTTTATTGCAGGAATTTGATTATGTGTTCCATAAAGAGATTCCACCAAGCTTGCCACCTATTAGAGGAATTGAACATCAAATTCATTTTATTCTAGGAGCAACAATTCCTAATAGGCCAGCCTATAGAAGCAACCCAGAAGAAACAAAGGAGCTTCAAAAGCAAGTGGAAGAGCTCATGGAAAAGGGGTATATAAGAGAAAGTTTGAGTCCTTGTGCAGTTCCAGTGCTTTTAGTGCCAAAGAAAGAAGGAACATGGAGGATTGTGCATAGATTGTTGAGCTGTGAATAATATCACTGTAAAGTATCGTCATCCCATTCCTAGATTAGATGATATGCTTGGTGAATTGCATGGTTCTATTATATTCTCTAAGATTGATTTGAAATCTGAATACCATCAAATTAGAATGAGGGAAGGGGATGAGTGGAAAACAGCTTTCAAAACAAAACATGGTTTGTATGAATGGTTAGTAATGCCATTTGGGTTAACTGATGCACCTAGCACTTTCATGAGATTAATGAACCATGTCCTGCATGCTTTCTTTGGAAAATTTGTTGTAGTTTATTTTGATGATATTCTGATATATAGTAAGAATTTGGATGAACATTTAAATCATTTGCATTGTGTGCTTGAAGTTTTGAGAAAGGAGAAATTATATGCAAATATGAAAAGTGTGATTTTTGCATAGATAAAATTATTTTTCTTGGTTTTGTGGTGAGTGGTAAAGGAATAGAAGTTGATGATGCAAAACAATGGATGTCAAGCCATAAATCCAAGTCAGAAAGAAACTTCAAAAGAGAGTTGAAAGAATTGAAACAAGGCTCCATGTGTGTTTATGTATATTTTCAAGAGTTGGAGTTAGCTATGATTAGAGCTAGTGTGAAGGAAACTCCAAGGGCCACTAAGGATCGTTTTGTAAGTGGGCTTAATCCTGAATTAACCAGTTTCGCAAAGTTGTGGAGCTTCATGGATATCAGAGATTTGGTTCCTCTAGTTGTTAAGCATGAGCGCAAAATCAAACAAGAGGAAGTTTTAAAAGATAGATCAAATTTAAAGGAGATTAAACACGTGATTGTCGCTACTCCTATTATAGATACAATCAAGGAGGAGGAAGAAGTAAATCTTCAAAATCATGAGGAAAAACCTATAGAAGAAGATGTCCCTATTCCAAGTACAAATCTTGTGGATGAGGAAGCATTGAAGGTTGAAAATCATATAGAAAATTTATTGAAGAAGAAATCCTTATTCCAACTATCGATAGTGTCGTTGAAGCATATCCCCTCAATGATAAAATGAAAAGTGAAAATACAACTGGGAGTGACTTTTGTGAGACTGTTATAGAGAGAAAAGCTATGTTTGAAGGAGAAAAAGAGATTGAGAATATAGAGTGTTCTCAAAATAAAGAGAGCTTTGAATTGAGTGAAAAGAAGTATGAAAAGAGTTGTGAGAAAAGTGAAATTCAAGATTATTGCAAGGATAATTCCTTGGTAACTAATGATGTTGATTATTATTTTCATTGTGATTCTAGTCTATTGTAGGTTTCTTGGACTTGTTTCCTAAGAAGCCTTCTGACAAATTTTTATCCTCAAGAAGGCTATTATTTTCTTCACATGTTGAAGATTTGAGGATGAATCTCTTTGAGGAGAAAGGGAATGATGCGATCCAACAGGACGCATCAAATTCAAATAAGCATTTTAAAATTCCAAGTGAGCCAATTGCAAGAGTAAAAGCCAAGAGAATCAAGGAAGCATTGAATGGGCTTATAAAAAGAGATTTTAACAAAACATATGGCATTTGGATCAAAATGAGAAAGAAGACTCCAAGAATGTCATTAATGTGATTTGGGATGAAAATGGACATGTAGATTATATTTAGGCTTGAAGGCTTCAAATTAAAGGGCTTAGACCATGGGCTATACATAGAAGGCCTCATTTGGGCCTAAATAATCATATTTTGGGCCTAAATTGCTTATTATCTTTAGTTTATTTCTTTTATGCGAAAATTTGTAATTTGAATTAGATAGGATTGGATAGAAGATATTCTTTTGAATATCTTTATCCCTAGATTTTAGGATAATTATCAGTTTCAAAGTTTGAATTCATCTTTTTAGATTTTAGATTGAATTTTATCTTCTTTTTAGGATAGGATTTCAGAATGTAATATCTAAAAATACATTATACTCCTTGTTCTTGAAATAAGACTATCAGATCATATTATGTTATTGAGTTAAAGAATTGCGTTCTTGCAACTTTAAACTTGAGAGTGAATTCTCTCTAGGGTTCTTCATTGAACTAACAGACTTATTAAGGCTTGATCACCCTTGTGGTATCTTCCAACACTTAGAGTCCTTGTTCTTTCATCTTCAAGGGTTCAAGTGGATTATCAACCTTTGTTTAGCGTTCTTGGGATGTATATATTTCATATTGGCTGTGGGTTATTGGGATCTTTCCCTTTGGGTTCGCACCAATTAAATTTAGTTAGACATGTCTTTAAATGGTTTGAAGCAATCAAGGCGCATTTTTATGAAAATATATGTAAGTTTACCATAATTGTTGTCTGTGTTGATGATATCAACATCATTGAAACTCCTGAAGAGTTCTAAAAGGCAAATGATTGTTTGCAGAGAAATTTTGAAATAAAGGTCTTATAATAGTTTTCCCAAGACAAGTCACCTTCACTATGAACCCAAATGACTGTGAGATCTTTGGAGGTTGATAAAAACCCTTTTAGGGTAATAGAGCAAAGCTTATCTCACTAAAGTCCTTCACTCAATACCTTTAAAAAGGAGTTAAAATTATCATCCCACAAATTCTTTTAAGTGGAAATCTAGCAAATTTGCTTATCAAATCACTTCATTGTACAAACATCTGATTTTGCAAACTCAGAGATATTAAGTGATGTTGTTAAGAGGGGAAGTCGATATATGTTGTACTCTCTTTCCTTTATCTAGGTTTTGTCCCACTGGATTTTCCTAGAAAGTTTTATAATGAGACAACATTAGGATGCATATCTATAAACATTGTACTTTTTTTCTTACAAGGTTTTTGTCCCACCAGGTTTTTTTAGTTAAAGTTTTTTTAATGAGGCATACGTTTAGTCATGGACATCCAAGGAGGAGTGTTATACATATTATAATATGAATGTCCATATCTCCCAGTATCCCTAATTATCTTTTGTATCCCCTTATTATCTCATATAATCATTGGTACTTATTTACCCTGATATTGTAAATTCGTGCCTATAAATATGAGGCATCACATATGTACTATGCACTATAGAGATAATGAATAAAAGATATTGCCCATTGCTCCCAACTTTTCTCCATTCCTCTATCTTCTTTCTCTTAAATTCATAACATAGAAGAGAAATATGCACACAATCATCTTCATCAATTTTCATATACTCTTTTGTTAGTTAGGAGAAAACTTTTTGTATTTCAATGATTATCATAAACACTCATTTTAGATAGAAAGATATGTAAACCCATTTCTATATTGTGATACATAATATCGTGGGATCTTAAGTATGGCTGTACTCTTACGGTACTAAGAGGGAGTGATTACCTACGGGTAATTAAGTGTACTATAGCACAAGAGCCCTTGGAATTTTATAGATATAGTGGAAACACTCAAAAGTGTTTCGGGACCGGGCATTGTTCAAAAAGTAAACCAAACGAGTATAAATTGACTTGTATAATCTTTTCTTACTCTTCTAGTAATCACGGAGATATATCTTCTCCTCTTTTTGTTATTAGATTATTTTAAAATCTATACAATCACCAAATTCACTCCCTTTTGTGTGATCCTGCCACTAACAATCTTCAACATGGGATGATTACCTCTATTGATCGTGCCAAAAATTTGTTGATGAGTTTCCAGACCAAACTTTAGAAAACCTAACTCAATGTTTTTAGGATGCCTAAATTATGTGGGAGGTTTTCTTCCATAATTAAACAATCCCATCAAACCGCTTCATATTGTCTAAAGAAAAATCCATTTCCTTCCATGATTAAACAATCCTATCTTATCGCATCATGATCGTCTCAAGCAAAATCAATCTGCTTTGTGTCTTCCCTTTTATCTTCACCACTGTGCGCACACGAGTGTCTTCGCTTCCACAGCTTGGACCATGGCATGTAATTTTAAAGGGACGACAACTAGAACTTACGAACAAATCTTGTAGGAAAGTGACAACTAGAATTTTAAAGTGACGGCTTGGACCTCTTGTAGGAAAGTCGTATCCAGACGTAATTAGTGAGCCACTTTATTCTTATGAACAATGCAACTTAGTTCAAATTCTAGGATATGTATTGAAATATTGATAGTGGAATCAACTTTTTTTAGTCATAATTCTTTTAATTCTTCTAAGCTAATATAAATTGAAAGTCATAAAATCATCAAATCCCTCAGTTCATCTTGGCATTAAAATGCTACATTGAGGATACCAAAAGTACGACCAAAGTAACAGCGAAACTGCAGAAGCGAAACATAACATTGTAACTTGAAATCCTACTGTCAAATTCACTAAGAAAATAGTAAAAAAAAAAAAGACAGAAAGAAAAGGTAACATTCAGTCTTCTCTTCATCACGGGAAGTTTCCATGGTGGAAGTTCTTAGATTGCTGGGATACGCCAATGTTTCTACTTCTTTGAGCATGAAAACGACATTGGATTGCTCTTCAAACTAGAAATGTCAAACAGTTCTATAAACCTCTGATCTGACACTCTAGCTTTTGCAGCAGCGAACCTTTGATACTCATCGAATACAGATGATAGACACCATCTCTGCAATCTCCTCAAGCATCCCACTATACACCCAGTGCGATGCTGCTCAGGGTAAAAGCAGAGAACATTAATGATTAATCTAAGTCCAAATAACAAAAGTGTAAAAGAAAAGATCCCTTGATTACCTTTCCTCGTTTGCAATGAATTAGCACAGGGTGGTTCCTAACATCTGGAGGAAGATAAACAGACATGATTGAAGTTAATAAATCACTGAACAAGATTTCCAAGTTTAGGCGGGATATAACAATGAAGATAAAATCGTAAGTTATACCGAGAACTACTTGCAACGCTTCACGCACTGTATGCTCTGGGATGTTAACAAAAGGTTCCTGCCCACAACACATGTTAACAAAGTGGAGGATACAATGTTTTCTTACTTATCAGTCCATCAAGTCTCATGAGCTTTCTGCTACCAATTACAACTCAACAATGATTAAAAAGAGCATCATTCTTGAGAAAATATACAGAAAATACTCTCAGATTTGTCAACACCTCCCCTTTCCCTGGCCTTTGCTGCCAAGAAGATAGTGATGGGTACTTAAGTAGAATGGATAATAGGTGAGAGAACTAACCGACTTAAATACTCCATTGAGCATCCCATTCTACTCAATGTATACTACCAAGTCTCCATCAATTGGCTACCCATGGAAAACCAACATCTCAGCAGCTGCACTCCACAGCACTTCACTCAACCTCCAGCCGGTCAGAATCTCCGTGGGTAGTCCTCTCTGGATAACCCTAACCTAAAAGCTAGCTATTGAGATGGGAAAACTAACCCACTTAAATACCCTATTGAGCATCTTATTCCACTCAATGTGGGATTTGTAGCTTGTTTGGATTAGCTTTTGAAAAGTGATTGTACGCAATCCAAAGTAAGTATGTAAGAGGGGTTTTGTCTTAATTTACGTGAAAGTGATTCTAGAAGTGATTTTGGAGTCCAGACAAACAAGCCCTTGATATCCCATACTACCAAATCTCCATCAGATATCATAAAAGAAAAAAAAAAGCAAACATCTAAAAGAGTATAAATCACAGAGATAAATACAACTGATGGATCCCCTAGGTGGGCATAGAGGTTCTACAAAATTGACAGAAGATTGTGAGGAAAACAAGAGAGTGAGGGAGATTGCAAGTCCAAAATAGAAGCCAGCTTCAAAATTCTTGACACAGGATTTGATCTCGAGTAAAGAAAAATTATGAGAAATGGTTGAATGAATGTGGGAAATTGTAAAGAAGATAACTACATTAAAGCAGAACTTGAAAGGTGCATCGACTAATTCATTGGTGAGAATTTTCGATAGTACAATTCTGAAAGCTAAGTGTGACTACTTTGAAAATAACTCATACATTAGTTGCTAATCTAATTCTCCTTGAGTAACAAAATATAGCTCTAATCTTATCCATCCACCACTCAAAGGCATGAGAACTGTTTTTGGATACAAAATTGACAATAGGTCATAGCGACCAACTAGAATATGAAAAGTGATATATAGTTTTACCCTGTTTGAGAATAGTAAAGCACCTGTATGGTTGTTTTTCAATTGATCAATAACACATGATCAATCAACTAGCGAACCCTCTTACCATATTTGGCAATGGTACGCAACATACAAGTTCAAGCTAACCTAGTTTTATTATAAAAATGAAGTTGGAGTAATTGCAAGAAAAAGAATTCACATCTTGGAGAAAATGAAAATGACAAGAAAGGACAGAATGCAGGTCAAAAAGTGCTTTCAGAGCTACATTAAAGGACATCAGAACAGAAATTATCAGTTACCCAGAGAACCAGAAAAGATCAAAAGAAAATATATGAATCTTCATACCCTAATTAAACTGTACCATTCTAATAATTACCCCCCTTGTTACATCTAGTGTCTTTCAAATGACTCGATCTCACATTTAAAATATCATAGCACTCATGCATGTGAAAAAGCAAATTGTGTGCTAAGCATTTAAAACAGTCGGATGATTTCAGAGGCATCATGCAAACATGCTGGAAGCAACCAATTCTAGTTAATTACTAATAAACAGACAGTATAGTTTAAAAAAAAAAACAAAAAAGTCAGTAGTGGCATGAAACAATACAAAACCTTAAAGGCATCGATCCCAAATTGATAAAGTCTTATTCCATTAGCCTTCAAAAATTCGGAAGTCGCTTCTGGATATGGCTCAGGACACAAACATCTGAAAAAAATCAGAACCTAGTCAAAATCAAAAACCCAGAATACAAAATGAAGAACAACTGCAATTTCAGTCACCAAACAAAACAAAAACAGAAGTTGAACTCACATAACCGAGCGGAGGCGAAGAGATTTCAAGAATCCGAAATTCGCAGAATCAGGGAACCCCGCCCTGAAAATGCCATTATCGACCATGGCGAAGTTCAGAGGAGGTACAAATACCTCCTCCCCATCTTTATCGACATCAGCACCATTGGCCATAGCAGAATTTGGAGACTGAAGACCCTCGGAGAAGCTGACGAGGGATTCAGAGGCATTGTTTTCGACGAAGATCTCTCCGTTAGAACTCTCCAACTTCATATTCTGGGCGCTGAAATGTATGAACAGTGAAAAAAAAGAGAGAGAAAGAGAAAAGTATTGAAGCAGGATTCAGAGAATCAGGAGGGTCGAAGAAGATCTACCTGATACGGCCTGCTTCGCTTGAGGTGGCTTTATATATAGTTTTTGAGAGGATGAGAAAAGGCCAAAGGATCTTCGATGAGATGCTTTGGACTGAGGTGGCCGATTACTGCAGAGTTAATAGACAGAGGCGTGCAAAGAAAGGAAAGACAGGAATATGCTCAGATCCGAAACCACTGAGAAAATTACCGACAAAAAAATAATAATGTCAACAATAAAACAAATCTTATAGTTAATATTTGGAAAAACTATCAACAAATTCCTATTTGCAAAATTTACTATGGAGACATCAAAATACACTTCTTTTACTAGCGCAATCTATTTTCGGTTGACAAAATTCTTTTTCAACTGCATACAGTATTTATTTAACTACATATACATAGTTAAAGATACGTTATATAAGAATTCTACCTAGTTACCAAAACAAATTTTATAGTTTTTAGCAATAAATTCTGGGGTGAAGATATATATAACACATTGAAGTATTTTTTTCAGTTGCCTCTAATACTCTAAAAAATTTTATCATTGATTTAATATATTAAAGTATCTTTTCACATACGTTTAACAATCTAAAGAATTTTGTGGTGTAATTTTGCCTTCATGAATTTATGGTATTAGATGCATATAAAAAAAATATTCAAAATGCTGGATGAGCTATTAAATACCAAGGCATTTGACCCATGAACTTTAACCCGCAATTTTGCAAGGGGAAATCGATTCAGCAATCTTTTCCTAGCTAATTTTAAATTTTCAGTTCACTGCCTTCTAAAAGTATCTGTGATCCAAGACACGGCATATTACTCCTTACCCTTAGTCATGTCTGATATGTTTGGCGTGATTGACTGTGGATCCAAGAAAGGAATGGGGCAAAAGAAATTTTTATTTTGATTGTTTAGCATACAGTAATTAAAATATTAAAGAATTACCACTAATGTCATATAAAATAAAGAAAGTATGGAATATTCTCTTCATTTCTCTCTTTCCATTTTTTTAAAAATGGCTTTATCATATCAAACATGACCTATTACCCTAACAAAATGAGTAAAATAATATAACTACCCTTCTTTTTACTTTAATTACATAGACCTCCCGTCTTTTTTGAAAATATATATTTTGATCCAAACTATTAACATGGTTAAGAAATATTCTAAAAAGATTCTTAAAGTATATTTCTCAATTAAAAACATAATAGAATAAAAGTTGTTTACTAATTTACCCTTCATTATGACAAATTCCCAATTTATCTTTAACATTAATATTCATTAATGATCTATTTAATATTCTACTAAATGTAGAAAAAATTAAGCAAGTTTTTCTGTAAAAATATTAACAACATGATCCAAAAATTTGAATACTTTTTTTAACAAACATGTATTTAAATGTATTTTAAAATTTTGAATTATTATATATTAATATAAGGATTTCAAAATTATTTAACTTTATAATTCAATTGAAAATACATATATGTGATTGCAACAATATTATAGTCAACATATGTATATTTAAAAGATTATAAATTTGCAATAATGAAATGAGATTAAAATTTATATGTATTAGAAAACAAAAATTTATAATTATAAAATCAACAAACGTAGTAATATATCATAATCAATAAAACGTGAAGATCCTTACTAAAATTATTATTTTAATTATGGATAAAGATACATGGTTAAATTATCATTAAGTTATAAATATGTTGAAGAGGGGTAATTTAGTCAAAATGAAAGTCAGTGTTGTGATTTAACGATCAACTGATGGTTGGATAGATGAAAGTTAAATTTCAAAACTAGAAGGGAGGTTTGCGTAGCATTTTTTTGTCACTAATGAAAACAGTAAACAAAAAAAGGGAAAATTGCATTAAAGTCCCACATAAAAAAATTAATAATATTATAAAGGTCTCAAAGGTTGCTAATGGTAGCTCATTTATTTGTCAATGATGCACTTTTACTTGTTATTAACAACATTTTAATATCTTTCTAATATTAATTTTTTTGTATAGGAACTTAATGTAATTTCAAAAACAAAAAAGCAAAGGAAACAAACATTTAAGAAGAAAGTTAATTAAAAAAATACATTTGGCAAAAATTATTTTTTTTAATACAACCCAATCCCGGGGTTGACCAGGTCAATAGAGGGTTACCCGGGTCAACCCACTGGCCGAGTCATCATCAACCCAGACCAGACCATGAACCGGTTCATCGGTTGAATCGGCCGGTCCGGTTTGGGTTTTTGAACCATGCAAAATAACTGAGCGATAGTGACTATAAAGGTATTGCAGTCACTGAAATTAAACCTAGCTACATAGATTATATATTATTTAATTTTCATTTTATATTTTTAGTACCATTTAAAATTAAATTATAAAAAAAGAATAAGAAATGTGTGCTTTAAATATAATTTAAATAGGTAAGATTATGAGTATCAATTTCCTCATCCTTTTTTTGTAAAAAATAAATTTATTACTAGGCATAAATAACAACGAATATGAATTCGAGTCGGGAGTCCCATTTTGCACAAGCAAGGAATAATCTGGTTTTCACACATTATTTGTTTTTTATAGAGAATGATCATAGGCAACTTCATAATAATTTATCGTGCTTAAGATTTTTAAGAATAAACCATTTATTAAATTAGCCATTGAGCATAATTTTTCCTATAATTTAATAAAGGTGGGAGCATGGGAGGCGTCAGAAGGATAGCGATATCAAACCCAATTAATTAAACAATTGAAACTGGGATAGTTCCCACACAATGCTTCTTGTCCATTTTTGTATGAGT
>QFDD01007610.1:0-15162 GCA_006871305.1 Vachellia collinsii
TTTTTTTTTTTGGGGGGGGGGGGGGGGGTTGGGACTGTGTGTGCATATACGCGCGCTCTTATATATTTGCAAGGACGCCATTGATGAACTGATAGATTTAAGCTGGACGACGGCTTTTCTGCTCAAGAATTTCTATTTTCCAGTACAAAATTAAATCTTCTGCTGCTGCTTTATTTCTTTCTCTCTACTTTCAAGTTTCTGTTCTTGTTCATTTTCTTCATCTAATATCAAACTTCATTCTAGCTAGTTACTGTTCGGGGAAAGATGGCATGGTTGTTTGTTTAAGCACAAAACTGAAGCTTATACAAGCTCATCACTATAGCATTCAAGTTTTAGCCGCTCATCATCAACAAGCTGTTTTTTCTTCTGCGTTCTTCAATTAAACCTTCTTCTCAATCTGAATTAACCTGCTTATATTATTCATTTAATGGATTCTGTGAGATCACAGAGCAGTGAAAATGGGGAGATGCGTGGTCAAGTGGGCCATAAAAGTGGAATTAGGGTTTCCTCTATATGAGTGAGCAGACTCAATACAGCAAGAAGGAGAATGAGAAGAAGGTAGACAGTGAAGTGTTGCCACTGTGCTCCTCGTTGTCCAAATCTTTTTCACAGGTTTGCGTCTTTTCTTTATCTTATTTATTGGCAAAAACACACCTTTCATCCTATATAACTCTATATAATGTTTTAATTTGATCTCATAGTTTATAAAGTATCATTTCAGTTCTCTAATCTTATTGCCGTTAGTATCAAATAATGATTTTTTATATCAACCATTTAGCATACTTCCTCAACGTTTAAAATTTCAATGTAATCTTCTCTATACAAAAGTTGTGCTTCCTGTTCTTCAACCTTGTGAACGAATTAATCAGCCATTTAGTCAATTTTCTTTAGTTTGAAAACTTATTAACGCAAGTTTTGCTACAAAACAGCAATTATATTTTTTGTAACTCGTGGTTATATTAACACACACACACACACACACACAGGCCATAACTTTTAAGCATGCAAACCCTAGAGTATGCTTTCCAAGCTCAATTCTCTCAAACTTTTAGCATGGCTGATGAACAATTAATGGGTATTTTGAATTGCTTAGAAATATTTATTCTTAAATTTTACTTTGATAGTTTTTTTATATGAAATTATTGATGACTAAACTAAATACATGATCTGTGTACGTACGTGGATCTTGTTAATTCGCAGCTCGAACGAGTTCCTGTCGACAATCCCAAGCCACGCAGCGTTCATATTTCTGAACCCTTTAATGGTGGATCTTTTTTTTTTAATGGTGGATCTGCTTCAACTGGATTACCAGAACAAGAAGGTGAGCCCTTTTGAGACCCACGCGCCCATCATGTGGATCTTCTTCGTCGCCACCTGCGTGCACTGTCTAGGGCTTGCCTTTGAGATGAAGGTCCACGCCTCGGCCGGCTCCGCCCTCTACCGCCACATCTTCTCCACCCTCGTCCTCTTGGCCGGAGCTCTCTCATCCATCGCCCTCGCCTCCACCTTCCTCCCGCCGCCCCTCGGCTGGCTCTGCCTCGCCCTCCTGCCCTTCCTTCTCGCCTTTCCCTTGCTTGTTTCTGCTCTCAGACGGCTCACTGAATAAACTATGGAGTTTTTGAAATGCTTCGTTACACAGAAGCTTTGCCTCCCAAAGTAAATGTGTGTTCGTGCGCTCTTGCTCGTCAATGTTTGAGATCATCGGTTTTTGTCTGCTAGAGATATAGTAATAAATTGAATCTCATGCAATGCGTGTTTGTAGGTACGTATTTGGATTTATTTTTCATCAAAGAGCGAGAGTTTTGGATTTACCAAGAAAAGGCTTCAATATAATTACTGGCAATGAATGAAGCTTTTGGTTTCAATTAATTGTACTGTCTATATGCAACTCTTAAAATTAATAATTTTTGTAGTCCAAACCATTCAATATTTAGTTTATATTATCACTTTCTTATGCTAAATCTGCTTTTCAGTTTAAGCAGGTTCATTGAGACAAAGTTGTGAGAGTGCGCGTGCGCGTGTAAAATATTTATACAAGACTATAGAAGAGAGATAGGAGAAGCAGAGTGCGCTGTAGGAGAAAAGAGAAGAGAGTTCCAGAACAAGATGTGTTTATGTTATTTATAACCTCAACTCTAACCGTAGAAATGTTTATGCTCCACAGCTTTGAATTGATTTTACGATTTACAGAACGTGTGCTACAATCCAATTATATATGGTTTAAAGTAAGAAAAAAATCGGTCGTCATAGATTCGATTTCTTAACATGATGCTAGTTTTTTTTCTCTATATATAAATATTATCCTTTGCGCGCTATTGTAATGTGGGTGTGGAAAATTTTTATGTTGGACAAATATGTTTTTAGACAATCGTGTCTTTTAAAAATATTTTTTATTACAAGTAATTGCAATTAATTATGTTCGCCCACTGATTCTTTTCTTTTTTTTTTTAATTACTGGTTAGAATTGAAAACTTATTACGTTTTTAAATAGTATTTGTGAGTTGAATAATATGGATTTGTGCGATAGTGTTGGGAGGAGAGAGTGGGATAGAATGTTGTCGTTCAGTGGAGATGAACATGAAAGATTGAGATACAATTTTGTCCCAAGTTGAGTCAGCCCTCACTCCAACATTCATAGCTAAGTCTCTTGCGTGTGTCCATGGCGGCCATGGAGAAGAAGGTGGAGGAGGTCCAGAAGAGTGTTGTACGTAGTAACTTGATTTACTACCTATATGCGTTTGGAAAATTTTTAAAATGAAGTTGACTATCAAGTTACAGCAATTTTTTTTTTGAGCAAATGGTTATAGCAAATTTAAGGGAGAAATTCATTTAATAAATACTTCATCTTCTTTGCCCCTGAATATAAGTTTTAATATAGATCTACAGGAATAATCAATGCATTTTCCCAAAAATACTCCTTGTGGCAATACCTAAATTACCCATTCAATCCTCCTACACATGGCTTGCGACAATATGGCCCAATAAAATTTGAGCAATAATATTCCATTTTCACAGCACTCGTTTCATTATTTTCTTCTTTTCAAAATGACTGTTATGGGGCCCACACCTCTTGGCTCTTCAAAATTTAGGAAAAGATATAGTAAATAAAAAAGGAATTTAATATACAATTTCTAACCATTTTCATCTGTTTACTAATTAGATTCCTTTTTTCAAGAGACTTTTAACAACTTCATGTAGTTTTTCCCCCTTTTTATTAAGACGTTATCGTTTTACCTAATTTTTTTTTATCAAGTTTCTGATGTTGTTTTCTTTCTATAAGTAACATGAAACTACAAAAATCAGATTAGGTAAAACTAGGTAGGATTTGATGGAACAAACTACGAATATCTGATTAAAATGAGGTAAAACTATAACAACATAATAAAAATAAAACAACTATAGTGGTGTGATTAAAAACCAGATAAAACTATGGGGGCACGATCATTGATTTTTCCTAAAAAAATAATTAGACAATTAAAACTCATGTGCATACTTACAAAAAAAACTCAAAGGAAAGAAACAATCCATTTTTATCAAAATATGAAAAGATTGATAATTTGGGTTTGTATGGCTCATGCGCGAATGTGGATTCAGTTCATTTTTTTAGTATACAGTCACCGGAAATTTTTTTTTAAAAAAGATTAAGTCATAAGATTTTAGAAGATTTCAACCATCTTGTAAGTTTAGACCAATCAAACTAAATATAAATATTCCAATTTTTTAATTTACGTAAGTTTAGACACTGGAACTACAGGATAAATTTTCTTGAGTCGCTTAATTTCTTCTGTTGACTCTAGCATTGTCCAGAAGATTTCTTCTTCAAATAAGAGGTCCTCTGTCTCCATAGAGTAGCTTCCATTTGCCACTCCGTTGAAGCCCAACAGGGACTGCTTATAGGACGTGACTTGAGCTTTAGCTAGAGGTGGGTTGCATCCTTCCTTATTCTGTTGACCTGAGATATGCTCTTTCTCCTCCATTTGCTCATCCATAATCTCTTGAGGCACCTCCTCCATTTTCTTCTTTTTGTTCCGGCCATCCCCTTCTGGTTCCGGTGACCGGTCCGGCGGATTCCTGCGTTGACCTGTGTCCTCCATGCACGCACAAAACTTGGCTCGAGTCCCAAGAGAGAGAAAACCAATTCGCTATACCAAACGAGGAAGAAGATCCTTTACTCCTTTATAACCATTTGTTTCTTATACTTAATTGTTAGAAGCCTATAAATAGAGGCAATGTATATGGAGTTAGTACTAAGAATCACATGTGAATGAGAAATACTCCTTTACTCTCTTTTCCAATTTCTTATCTTGTCTTGTTTTCTATGCTGTAATTTTTCCACTTTATAATAATAAAACTTTAATTATGTGTTTTATCATATATATATATATATATATGAATCATGAGTGTAAAAAAATGAGAGAGAAAGATAAAAGGTGAAATGAGATTATTTCTCTCTCTCTCTCAATTATTTCTTCAAATAATATAGATGATTCTAGTCGTAGTTCGAATTTTTATCAATTGTGATGTTGCTTAATAGATTGAAGTAGCAAGATTTTTTTTTGAATAGTTTAAATTTTAATTGGTCTTTTTTTCATTGAAAAACATTTTATAAACCAAGTCGACATAAATTAGACACAAGCGAGTATTGTGTTCTCAATTCTGGTTACTCACTAATCACTATGTACTTTTTATAGTAATTACCATTTTTATATGCGTCTGGCCTTTAATTTATACTTTAAAGATGTCTAAAATTTAAATTAATGCACTTTTTTATTTCACCCCATAATTTCTCAGGAGAATCCAGTAAAAAAACGTTTGTATAACTCAAATTCTAATTTAAGTCAATAAACTTAACAAATTATTAAACAGGTTGTTTGACACAATTAGGGATTTATAAATTGAATTAAATTACATCCTTATCCCTTAGTCATTAAAAAATAAAAAAAATATATTATTTTTATTTTTGAAAAAACAACGCTCTCGTTTAGCACAGATACAAAGGAAGCTTTTTTTAATAGGTTTTTATTTTAATTTACGCATTAGATTTTTCCAATAAGATAATTGCAAAAAAAGGTGGAGGGGAGGGAAAGTGAGTGAAGGAAAAAAATTTTAGAGTCTGATTTGAAAAAGAAAAATCAAGGTAAAAACACTAGTGAATCAGCCCATGGTCCGATCTAATTCACATATTGAACTGGGGGTGGGTTGAACCCGATCAACCCGCTTTTAACCCGGGTTGACCATGTTATTTTTTTTTAAATCATAAACGGTACGTACGAACTGGGATGATAACTGTGCTGATTCTGAATATTGGGCATTAAAACTAGGGAGAATTAGAGAAAAATATCCAGTGGGGAATTAATTACAAAATAAGACATTCTACACATATGCAGCTGAACTTCCACAATATACAGCTAAGTTTCCACTTTTACATATACAACTAAGCTTTTATATATACAATTGAGTTTTCACATATACAACTGAGTAGGTCCCATTTTACAATTAACCCCCAGATATCCCTTAAAACTAATAATGAATGGAGAGCGGGGAAATTGGAAATGAATCTGGACCGTGAAATAGAATCTGAGTGGGGATACTGTAGCAGTATATTTTAATATTTGATACGGTTGTCACTTTCGTGATCAGATGGTTGTGCCAGCCCATGAGCTTCTCCACGTTGGCCTTTCTTCTTCACATGTTAAAAGTAATAATAGAAAATTTAATCATTAATATAAAAGATTTGAACAATTAAATTTTTATAAAATATGAAATGGTTAATAAAATAAAATATAATCTATTAAATTTTATTGCTATCAATTAAATTCTATTATTTTAATATAATTGGTTTGACCCTGGGTTGACCCCAATCTAATCCATTAATCTTTAAACCATTGTTGTGACTGATTTAGTGTTTGGTTTAGGGTTTCGATTTTTTGAACTTTGAGAAAAATAGAGAAATTGGGTTAAAAAAAATAGATAAGTCTGATTTTAAAAATTTTTTAGGGTCTGTGGAGCTTAATACACATCGGTTAAGCCACGTGGCCTCTGGAAGGAGGACGCCATTGTTGAATATGAAGACATAATGTTTGGAAAATAAAAAAAAAAACGACAAAATAGTTTGGCATGCCTATTGCCCTAACTTACAGTTAAGAGGGCGAGATTGAGAAGGGATGATGGGCCGAGGTACTGAGCATTCTACTACTTAAGCTTATATGAGCTCATCACTATAGCATTCAAGTTTTAGCAGCACATCATCAAGAAGCTATGTTTTCTTCTGTGTTCTTCAATTAAGCCTTTTTCTTTATCTGAATTAACCTGCTTATATTTTTCATTTAATGGATTCTGTGAGATCACAGAGCAGTGAAAATGGAGAGATGCGTGGTCAAGTGGGCCATAGAAATGGAATTAGGGTTTCCTCTATATCAGTGAGCAGACTCAATACAGCAAGAAGGAGAATGAGAAGAAGGTCGACAGTGAAGTGTTGTCACTGTGCTCCTCCTTGTCCAAATCTTTTCACAGGTTTGTATCTTTTCTTTATCTTATATATAGGCGGAAACACAACTTTCGTCCTACATGACTCTGTATAGTGTTTTAATTTGATCTCGGATTTTACAAAGTATCATTTCAGTTCCCTCATGTTAAGGCTGTTAGTATCAAATAATGATTTTTTTTTACATCAATCATTCAGTATGCTTCCTCAACGTTTAAAATTTCAATTAATCTTCTTTATACAAAAGTTGTGCTTCCTGTTCTTCAACCTTGTGAACGAATCGGCCATGTAGTCAATTTTCTTTAGTTTGAAAACTTATTAACGTAAGTATTGCTACAAAACAGCAATTATTATATGTTTTTGTAACTTGTAGTTAATATAATAGGCGATAACTTTTAAGCATACAAACCCTTGAGTATGCTTGCCAAGCTCAACTCTCTCAAACTTTTAGACTTTTAGTATGGCTGATGAACAATTAATGGGTATTTTGAATAGCGTAGAAATATTCATTCATAAATATGACTTTAATATTTTTTACCAGGATAGTCCCTTCATTTTTAAGAATATAGTGTTTGGGATTGTCCCTTGTTGACCTGAGCTTATTAATTATTTTCTTTTCCCTTGTGTTTGGTAAGATTTTTTAGAGTAGTGAAACTAAAATCACCAAATAGAATCAGGTTCAATCTTTGACTGGCCATTTATACTGCTCCAATTTAATCTTGCTCTATAATGAGCCATGTGTCAGCTAGCATTAATCCTCTAATTCTCTTGTCAGGTATTAAAAGCTTCCATTATGCTCCAGCATCATTTTCTTTTTGTTTGTCTCTTTCTTTTTTGTCTCAATTAATTTATCATTTTATTGGCAACAATGCTAATTTTCCACTTATTTTCTTACCTATGGTTGAGCACAATTCTCAACCAAAGAATTAACAACTAGTTTTAATAATGGCAAAATGGAGAATTAGAAGATATTTCACCATATTAATTATATTTTTCAATTTATGTGTAGTGTAACATCCCAAATCTTACTTTCTTAACTTAATTATAATTAAGAAATAATAATTTGTGATGAAAGAATTTATTAGGTAATTTCTAAAATTTAAAAAGGGTTAATAATAAGTTTTATTATTATTTTTAATTAAATACATATATAATAATTGAATAAAAAAAAAGAAAAGAAAAGAGGAAGTCACGGGGAGAATAGGAAGGGGGGAACCTGGAGAAAGAGAGTCACGGATTGAATAGTTGAAAAAAGAGGGGGGGGGGAGGCAAAGAGTCACAGCCCAACAGTAAAAAAAAATGATGATCATGGATGACTTTGGCAGCGGTGGGTGGTGGCCTGGTGGGTTATAAATAACCTAACCCACCCATCTCCTTCTTCGCTCCAATTTGCAGTGGAGACAAGGAGGGAGCAGAATTTCTGCACATTTCAACAGAGCTTTGTTAAGATGATTTAGGTAATAAAATCTATTTTTTTAAACAATTTTTTGTATAAAAGTTGTTCTACGTGATTTTATCTTTCTAATGGTGGTCATTTTATTCTAATTAGAGGAAATATTTAAAGTTGGTATTTTTAGAAATTTTGGGTTCTAACAATATAAAACCACATAAATGAAGAGGGATTTTAATAGATAATTTTAAATGATTTGAATTTTTATTTGGTCATTTTATTATTTTATAATGATTTTATTAGAAACAATTGCTATTTTTGGACTGTCTGGTTGATTAAAATTTTATTAAACAATTTATTTGGGTTATATGGAGTGTTATTGGTATTTTGAACTGTTTATATTGTTGGAAAAATTTTAAGTTTATTAAACAACAATTTTATGTTGAAAATCCAAATTTTAAATTTGGGGATTTTGTACAATAATATGTATTTGGTGTTAAATTATTATTTAAATAAATTATTGGAGTTATGAAAAGTGAATAATTAAAGCAAGAATAAATTATTGAGATTAGAATATGAAATTGTAATTTTTGGGTAATTTAAATTTTTAAATTAGTTAAGTAAATTAATTATGTAAAATAGTGTGTTAAATTTGTGTTTACATTATTATGTAGATTAATTGTATTTTGGTAACTTGAACTTTGAGTTGTGGATTATTGTGGTATTGTATTCTTAATTTGGCATGAGTTAACCACTTTACACTTATTCATACTTGGGACATGTTTATGAGTGATTTTGAATTTATTGTTATAAAAATATTATTGTATGATAAAATTTGGGTTATTTTACATATATACTATAAACCATAAAAAAATTTACCTAAAAACTACACTTCAAAAATTATTTTCCAACATACTACACTTTGCCAATGGGGCCCACTGAACTTTGTGAATGAGTCTAGTGGAGCCTGCTGACAAAATCCTGAACTCATTCACAAGGGAATATTATTTTTTTTTTTAAAAAAAAGTTGGAACTCGTTCACCCTTTGAACAAGTTCTAACTTATTCCCATATCCGCCATGTTCCCATTCCCCCCTCCAAACGTCCCCTCCCCAAATTTTTTTTTTTATTTTTATTAAATCCTCCCACACTACCAAAAAAAAAACCATACGAATTATATGTAATTCATCAATTATTTAATATGGGATAAAATTTATCTTTCCACCACAAGTTGTTGTGTATTATTATTATTATAGTTCAGTTGTAATTTCTTTAGAGTTTGTATTAGAAGGAAAGTTAGTTTGATGTTTGATATTGCACATAAATTGAAAAAGGGGAAAGGAGAAATTAAGAGTTTCATTCTAATATTGCAATTAAAATCCTCCCAAATTGTCCAAAAAAAAAAATTAAACCCCCAACGAATTATATGCAATTAATTAATCATTTAATGTGGCATAAAATTTATCTTTCCACCACAAATTGCTATCATTACTATTATAGTTCAATTGTAATTTATTTAGAGTCTGTATCAGAAGGGAAGTAAATTTGATATTTGATATTGCACATAAACTAAAGAAGAGGAAAGGAGAAATTAAGAGTTTCGTTCTAATATTGCAATTTAAATCTTCCCAAACTGGCCCCAAAAAAAAAATGTAACACCAAACGCTGCTAGGAATCTAACACCCTAAGGGACCCCAGAGTGGGTGAAGGGGGAAGGGAGATGCAGTAGGCAGGGTGCACTCAAATCCTACATCGATTCGACTCGTCCAAAGTGAAGGCCATATATATAGTAAATGTGTGGCCTTTGATATCCTATGTGCCTTTTGGATGATTATGGAATCCTAAAAGGACAAAACCATGTGCCTACGAGCGGCTAAACAGGGACAATATCTCAGGATGTTATAAAAAACCCCTTACGAATTATATATAATTAATCAATCATTTAATGTGGCATAAAATTTATGTTCCCATCATAAGTTGCTATGCATTACTATTATAGTTCAATTGTAATTTCTTTAGAGTCTGTGTTAGAAGAAAAGTAAGTTTGGTGTTTGATATTGTACATAAACTAAGGGAAGGGGAAAGTAAGAGTTTCGTTCTAATATTATGCTATATTAAATGATTGATTAATTGCATATAATTCATATGAGATTTTTTTCTTTGCAGTTTGGGAGGATTTAAAAAAATAAAAAATTATTTATTTTAAAGTGGGGTGTTGGGGGTGGGAACGGGAATATAGGGGGTGGGCAAAGGGGAATATGTTGGAACTCGTTCACAATGTCAACAAGTTCCAACTATTTTTTTTTAAAAAATAATATTCCCTAAACTTGTTCATAGCGTGAACAAATTCAGGGTTTTCTCAGTGAACCCCTCTGACAAAGTGTAGTATGTTGAAAAATAATTTTTGAAGTGAGTATTTAGGTAAATGTTTTTTACTGTTTATAGTATATATGTATAAAAACCTAAAATTTGAATTAATAAATTTGAAAATGCATTATGGCTTTTGAGCATGAAATTATTGGCTGGAAAGTGATGTTGGATAATCATGTATATATCTTTATACAAGTGTTGATAGCAAATTGTGAAGATGTCATGATCGAACTTTAGAAAATGAGTATTGTGATATTGGGAGGGGTGGATGTTGCTATTGATGGGAGGTTATTAAAGAGGAAATAAGGGGGGTGAATTTTAGCATGCAAAGAGGAAACAAGGATGGAGGACTTCAAATTATACACCAGGTTATCATAGACCCATTGTGCTTTGAAGGCCCATTATGACACCCCATTGATGTTAGGGGAGAACCCATGGTCTGAACTTGTATTTTGTGGATCTGGCCAATCCATATCACTGGACGGTTAGCTTTGTGGATAGCTACCAGTCTCATGGAACAACATTAGCCCATGGGTTCAATCGGAGGAAATAAGGCTGAAAGAGCTACAAGGAAGATTCGGTGATTGAGAAAAGTGGCTAGGATATTATTTATACATGTGACCCTTGTAATTATTGTCATATACTTATGTCGATCATGATATAGATATAGATATATAAATATATATATAGATATATCTTGTAAAATGCAAATAGTGATGATTATTTGAACTATTTGAAAGATTGAGTTTGATTTTTGAATTTATTTTATATGCAATTAATTCTTTATCTCTCATCAGCACTTGCTAGTATGCCTTTTGAGTTGGATTGCTAGTTGCTGCAATTTTTGTCTCACTCTGTTTCTATTAACATTTTTCAGATGATAACTCTAATGCTAAGACTATTGGGAAGATTTTGGAGGTTTGTGTTATAATCATTGTATAGTATTCTCCTCTGTTATATGTTATGCATGAATATATATTGCCACCATTATAGAACCCATATTGTTTTATGAATTACTACTAGAGGACCAACGGCTTATCATTGATACCATTATAATATTTTCATGGATCCATTATGATGTTTTTGGGACTAATGGTTAGAAGGAATGAGTTTTATGTTGGACAAGTTGGTATTGGGCCATCGATTTGATATTGATATGGGATTTAAAGTTTTGGTCCAATCGATTAGATATTAATAGTTGTTTCACATTATGTAAAATGTTATATCTTGCTAATTAATTTATTTTATAAATTAAGAGTTTTTATAACCATAGTTAATTGTTGAAGCATTGTTTATTGAGTTAAGTAACCGGTTAAAAAAGACTGTTGTTACATTTTGGTATTAGAATCGTTGTTCCTATTTTTTTCATTTATGCATTACACAATATACATACTACATCCATATTCTTCCCGTTGAATCCTTGAGTTACCTTAGGTGGGGAGAATGGTGTGGACTAGATCAAGGCAATCAGACCCAGGATGCAATGCTCAACCTAATTGGATAGGGTTTGATCATGTTACTCTTCTCCATCAGTTGAAGGAACTGGTGATGAACGCAGTTGATGAGAGGATGCAGAAGTTCCAAGAAGAAATGAGGCAAGGAGGGGGTGAGGAGATCCAGATAGAGAAAGGATATGACATCCCTAGTGTGGGGCAATCAAGGGGTTAAGGGGGACGAGACCCAAGAGGTAGCTCCTCGAGCTAGGGTTTACCTAACTTTTCTGTATTCAGGGTGTGGAAGGACGTGTCGAGACATAATCCTCCGACTTTTGATGTTAAGAAGAATACAATTGGGCCAAAGCCTTGGATCAATAGATTGGAGACCATCTTCAAAGTGGTGGACATTAATTCCTATCAAATGGCTAGGGTGGTCACCAATGGGCGCTCGGTCGAGATGGTAAGGTCTACGGCCGGCACCCCTCAGGACGAGGTTTCGAATTCTGGGGTGGTGACAGACGCGATAATTAACGCAACCTCAAAGAGGTTGTCCCATCGGTACCGCTCTACCCCCGCAAGGGCTCCTCGGGTGGGATCCAGATTAGTCGGTTGCCTCGGGTTACCTGGTCCAGTTAGAAGTCCAGGGATCCAGTAAAGGGCGCCGGATACCGGGTGGTTTATACCTAAAAAAAAAATGGCTAGGGTGGTCATTTGTCTTTTGAAAGATAACATTGAGTTGTGGTGGACTAGCGTAGCCGAATCATATGACTCTCAATATACTTGGGAGCAATTCAAGCAGAGATTTCTAGATCATTTCTTTCTGGCGGTGCTAAGGTTGGAGAAGGATATGAGTTTTATATGTTAAAGCAAGGAAATATGCATGAAGATGATTTCATCTCCACCTTCATAGATCTCTCCAGATATGTATTGCATCTATTGCATATGAGGGAGGAGGAGAGTCCTCTCAACGAGGATTTAAACCTTGATTGGTAATGTTGTAAATGACCAAACCCTTTTGCTAAACCTAACATTTGTTGGTGATGATTTAGATTCCCCCCACCCCTAAACACAGATACCCTTCTATTACAAGCAATTATATTTGATGTATTGTCGAATACTAACTATAAGTATATCTATCAATAAAGATTCGAACACTGGTTCATTATGTTGTGAAGGACCAACTCCTTCCCGTTAAACCCATGGCCAACCTATAGTGATAATGAAGAGAACTATAAGCCAAGTAAGGTGGTTTTCTCTCTTAGTTTAAATTCATATAACTATTGATGAGTTATGTACCATCATGTAATTCCAGTGGTTTATGACTGTGATTTAAATTCGTGTGGCTTACTACTTCATTGAACTTCCAAGGACCTCGAGGTTCATCTTGAAATATTTTATTGACATTCAGTGCTTATCACTGTAATGAGCAAAGCGTTTACAGTTGTAATAAAATTTAGACCATTCAAACTATGATTTCGTCAATTTTATCTGCAATTTTTACAATCACATAGATTCACGTTTTTTTAAAAAAAATAACGATTATAAGATTATCTTTCTTTTAAATTATATATATTAAAATAATTTTTTAAAAAAATTAAATTGAATCTGGACTATCCAAAAATTATCTAAATGATGCATATTACGATTAACACTGCATGTTGATCATTTTGATCAGCAATGATGAGTATGGAATGTGCTCCCCTACTGTTATACTTTTAGTTTCCTACATACTCAATATTTTCATAAAAAAAAAAATACTCTTTTTTTTTGCCAACCATAAAAAAAATATTTTTTTAACAAGAGACATAATTAAAAGTATAAAAAAGCTATTTTTTTGCCAACCATTAAAAAACTACTCCTTAATGTAAGACATAATTAACTTCTTTCATTAGATTAACAAGTTCATATAGTTTTTTTCCTTTTTATTAAGACATTATCATTTTTCCTATTTATTTTATCAAGTTTTTTTAGTTGTTTTCTTTCTATAGGTAACATGAAACTACAAAAATCAGATTAGGTGAAAGTAGGACTTGAAAACTACAAATATCTTATTAAAATGAGGTAAAACTATTAAGAACATAATAATTAAAAAGAAAACAACTATAGCGGTGTGATTAAAAACCAGATAAAACTATGGGGTCACGATCATTAAATTTTCCCAAAAAATAATTTAACAATTAAAAATCATGTACATACTTCAAAAAAAAAAAACTCAAAGGAAAGAAGTAATCCTTTTTTGTCAAAATATGAAAAGATTAATAATTTTGGTTTGTATGGCTCATGCGCTAATGTGGATTCAGTTCATTTCAACCATCATGTAAGTTTTGACCAATCAAACTAAATATGAACAGGAGCAATATGAGGCTGTGAGAGTAAGTTAAGTACCACTTTCCAAGATAAAAGTGATCCGGTTTTTATTTTAATTTGCGTATGAGATTTTTCCAATAAAACGATTGAAAAGAAGAGGGAGGGGAGGGAAAGTGAGTGAAGGAGAAGATTTTTAGAATCTGATTTGGAACAAAAAAATAAAGAAGTGGGGTTAAAAAATTTTAATTAATTTTGTTTTAATTTTTTAAGACTATACATAACAATAAACAGGGAACATTAAAATTGCAATTTACTTTTAAGATCACTACACACACACAATATGTTTTATATTCTTTTTTTATACTTAAGAGCATTTGTATCCTAGAACAAGCTATTTTTCAAGCATAATGCCCTTAGACTAATTTGAATCTTCCAATTAAGAGTAAAATGGTTAGTCATAGATTTTTTCTATGCTCAATGAAGGAATCGAACCCTCCAACTTGGTTAAGGAACCAGGTGAGGAAATTATCAAGCACATCATTGTGGTTTGTGTTTTATATTCTTTGACACTTATTTATTTGACAAAATAATAACAAATTTTTTTGATTCTTAAAAATACGAAAACTATTGTTGTCCGATATGGTCATCCAATTTAAATTTGTTACTAATTTATTTGCAGGTACTTATATAAAGTAAGCTGGTTTAAAGATGTCCTAAAACCTAGTATTGCACGTGTTATCTCACCGAGTGAGGTTAATTATATGAATTGGATGATGTAATTAATTATACTTTATCATTAATAAACCCCGTTAAATACAAGGCTAAAACCTTTTAAAAATAGAATAATTTTAATAGCTTCGTTAAATTGATCCAAAAGTTTGTATCTTTTTACCTAGGATCCACTTGCTTTCCTATCTTTTCAACTATATAATGAATATCATGATCTCTTTTCAAAACATAATTATGCCACATACTTCTGATGAAAAGCTTTTCTACTAAAATTACCCCTTAACCCTTAAATATATAGTTCATTCATTGATATGTCTATTCATAAATTTCTTAAATGTCATTCTTACCCTTTCTCTATCTTTCTTCTTTGGCATAAAGACTTGTTCATTTTCACTTAAGACTATACAATAATAATGAACAGGGATATTTTCGTTTAATAAGAAAAAA
>QFDD01007611.1:0-10955 GCA_006871305.1 Vachellia collinsii
AATAATAATATTTTTTACTCCTATTTTTCATTTTGAATACCAATGACAGCGATATGGGTGCATTCTAAGCATTTATTATAGGATTAGAGGAAATTTTGGTCATGAGTTGTCCCTAACCATTAAGCGGCTCATTTTTTTTTCAACCAGTCATATGATTTCTCATCTGAAAAGTCATTAACTTTAGCTTTTATCACCTAAACCTATAAGTAGACAATTCACAATTCACTATCAATTCCTCATATACAACCCTGCTCTCTTTTTTTTTTTTTAAAAAAATATATTTTTAGCCAAATTTTCTATGTCATGGGTTTTCCCTGCCCAACTCTTGATTTGTTTAAATGATGACTTTATCTTGCCAGTAAACACTGTGTGAGAGATTATTAAGAAAGATGTCCTTACATTTAATATCAGACTACATTTTAAATATGATCAAATTTGAATTCATGTAGTTATGAGAAAAGAAAGAAAGATTATATGCTTGGACTTATCTTTTGGGCCATACTAATGGGCCACAGTCATAGCCCATGATATCCGAAGCTGACGTCTTTGCCTTATCCATCTCAGCCGAAAAGGAAAAAGGTTTAAAAAAAATAAAATTAGGCTAGTAGTCTCTTTCTTCCCTCCATTTACGGTCCCCCTCAATCTGATTCTCCAGAATTCTAATTGACGGAAAATCTCCGGCTTGAAACTCCGACGGAAAGTGAGGCCGCCGATGTTGCCTTGGAGGATTTTGTTTGTCTCAGAGTCTCAGTGGTTACAACTTCCCTCACTTGACAATTGCGTTGGGATGCATTGGCGATCAAGTTGGAGTTCATAGTTCTGACGCCTTCCTCGAATTCTGCCAATTGGTCGAAACTTCCGGTTTCGGTAACTCTTGTTTGCGTTCGGAAGTAGCTACTGAAAACAACAATCGTGTCTCGAGTGTGATTTAGGCTGGCGGCTTTTTTTGTTTTTCATATGATGGGTTCAGAAAGTTTGGATTTAGATTTGCCTGAAGGAGATGAAAGGTAAACTGAATGGTCTGAAGGTGCAATGACCGGAGAGTCATTGGGTCTACGGACAGGGAGCAATGGATTTCTGCAACAGCTGCAGAATGGGGTCACCTCCCAGATTCAACCAGGAACCGTACTTGTGCGCAGACCTTCAAAGGCGCTTCTTCATTCCAGAGAGAAAGAAAGACCTTGCCCTTTTGTATGCCGCCTTCTTGGTCGACGAAAGGTGGCAGTGCTGCTGATGGTTGCCCTTGCTCTTTTTGTTTTCGTATTTGGTTCCTTTACTTCCGAGAAAGGTTAGCATTCCTGATCCTTATCCATGTCCATAGAATTTTGTCATCTTGAAATTTGAATAGGATTAGTGTGATCGGTGAACTGGCTTAGGCATGGCATAGTTCTTGAGTGTTGGTAAGATTTTTCTTCAGCGGATAAAACTTCCGTCCATTATATAGATCATTATGAACTATTCTCTCCGTTCTACCATTTCCTGTACAACTGCAACTGTATTGGTTAATGCATGTTCCGGGATGCCATGTTTTGACTTGGGATTCCCCGTCTCTTCTTTTCATGTGTTTAACTTGGAACGCTTTGGATTATATGCAGCTTTGAGTTACTGTATTGTGGTGTGCTTTTGGTATTGTTATGAAATAGGTGCAGACTTCATCAGAGAATTTCAAGACTCGCAATATTACGCCTTGTCTCGTTATGAAATTTTAAATCCTCTTGAAGTAGAAGAAAAGCGGCAGGCTAGAAATTATTCTAGTGGAAATTCCTCTCCTAGGTCACGTAAGGCTACAACAAGGCCTCCTTCTCTACCCTCTCCTCAGTCAACGGGCAGAATGGGACAGTTTCCTATGTTGGGGCATCCATGTGATCATTTTGCAATCCCCCCACCACCACCGAGTGGTAGGAGACGACCTGGACCACGGCGTAAGTTTGGTTTTTTTTTTGGGGGGGGGGGGTTCCCTTAAGTTTTATTTTCAATCATGAACTTAAAAATTAAAAGCATAACATCCATCTTGATTTTTTCCAATGACCTGATATGAGTATACTAAGTTGCTAACTAATAGTGCACAGCATTGTAAAATTCTATTGATCAGGTTCTTGCTTACTTCTATTTCAGCATGCCCTGTGTGTTATGTTCCAGTGGACCAAGCTATTGCTAGTATGCCAAGATTTCCATCTGCATCACCAGTGCTTCGCACTTTAACATATGTACATGATGAAAATCCGGTTAAAATTGAATCACATGGTGGCTCTGAATTTGGTGGATACCCTTCTCTGGAAGATAGGGATGCTGCCTTCAACATAAAAGAGACTATGACAGTGCATTGTGGGTTAGTTGTTTTTGTTGTTGTTAACTGATTTTTTTGGGGTATGTTGTGAATTTTTATATTCCTCAAAGGTTTCATGGAATCTCATTGCCCACTCTTGTGTTCAGAATTTCCTTTTCCCCCTCCATGAAATGCTACTTCTTTTCCCCTTTTCTTGTATTTTCATGTCTGGCATAAACTCTTACCAGATTTGTCAAAGGAGGCAGACCTGGTCACCAGACTGGATTTGATATTGATGAGGCTGATATATCGATGTTGGATGAGTACCATGACATCATTGTTGCATCTGGCATATTTGGTATGACTGATGTATCCTATATACTCTCTTCACTATGTTGTTTGCTATCTCTCATAGTTTATTTCACCTTTGGCAGGAAATTATGATGTTATACAGCAGCCAAAGAACATCAGTAAGGAAGCAAAGAAACACATTCCTTTCTACATGTTCATTGATGAAGAAACGGAAATGTATATGAAGAATGCAAGTATATTGGGTAGCAGCAAGAAGGTTGGGTTGTGGAGGATCATTGTCATCCGCAATGTTCCTTACGCTGATGCTCGGCGTAATGGAAAGGTTGATATTTGATTGCATGTTTTTCATTCTTTCTCATAATTGGTATGAAATCTGAGTCACTGTTCATTAGAACATTCTGCATTTTCTATAATTTCTATAAATTGTTGAAAGGCATTAATTGGCTCCTATGTGTTGACTCTTTTGTGCATGTTTGTTTGATTAATTAATATATGATTACGGTTTCCATTTAAAAAAGAATTATGTGATTTGAAAACTATTGAGGCTGAATTCTGATTCTTGGTTACTCCTTTTTTTGGTCGCTTCACTTGCTATTATTTTGTTAATAAATTATTATGTTCGGTTGGTATATGATCAATTAGTGGCTCCAAAGTAATCAGCTGGTATATATGCTAAAGTGTGTGAACGGAAATTCTGGGGAAAATGATTTACAGCAAATAGATGTTTTGTTACTTAGGTTTCAAACTTCAAAGTTATAGAGCAGTTTTGAGTCATTACCTGTTTAGACCTTGATGAATATAAGAATAATTTAATTTTTGGTATCCAACATTGGATTTGTTCTTCCTGTTTGATGATGTTTCATGGTGCTTCTATGTGGTCGGAGCTGCTGCATAAAATATAGGTTGCTGCTGCTGTCTGCTAGGAACTAGAAGGGATTGCATCATAAAGATGACGATTTTTTTTCTTTGAAAGCACTGCGATTTTATATATGTTGAACTCATGTGTATTTGTTGCAGATTCCAAAGCTGCTTTTGCACAGGATTTTTCCCAATGTCAGATATTCAATATGGATTGATGGAAAACTCCAGCTTGTTGCAGATCCGTATCAAATTCTTGAGAGGTGTTTGCACCCCTCCTCCTCCTCTCTTTTATTTACTTTCCCTCTCTAGTTTTTCATGCCTTTGGTTCATGGAGTAGGATTGGCTTTTCTGTGTTCTCATTTGGTATGGGACGGGCTTGATTATTACCATCCTCAATTTCATAACATTGGTATATGCTAAGAGTTGTCAATAAGGGGAATGGACAGAGTGAAAATATGATGAAAAAAGGTCTTGAAAGTAATGAAATGAAAACACTGAAGGATTGAATTGTAAGTGAATTACTCATTCTCTCAAAATGAAATACAGGAGAGTGGGTAAACCATGTCTACTTACAAGCCCACTGCAGGGTCCAATTTTTGTCAAATATTATTTTAAATTTTAATAAGGCTTGTTATTGCAATTTAACTCATTTTGAACATCTTTTTGGTTATTAAAGATCTTTGAAGAATGGATGATGGTAACTATCTCATTTACGTTCCTCCCAATTCAACATCCTTCAAACTCAAAGCTGGCAATTTTTCTAAGACAAAAGTTCACAATACTTTAATTTTTACTGCTATCCAAGTGTCCTCGTATCCTCAATTTTGATTCTCAATTGCATTTGTAATTCCTATCAAAACTTCCATTGTTTCAAATCCATGAGCATGCGAAACAGTGATAGAAACACGTAGTTAATCCTTGCTTTGTTAGTGCCGGAATTCGTTGTTGTTGTGGTAGTTTGGTCTACTTTGACAAGGTTCAATCTTCATATTGCTGGATGCTGTAAGTTTTAATATGCACCGCTTGTTTGACAGAGTTGATTATATTTGAAATTTTATTTCATAGGCTATGGTTTTTCCACAGTTTTGACATTGGTGGACATGTGTGTAGTACTTTAATCGTTCCCCTTTATTTAACAATAAAATAAATGAAGATGTCCGTATATCTGTGATCTTCAGTTTTACCTCTTTTTATATTGTCCAGGTTCTTGTGGCGATCAAATACTACTTTTGCCATTTCAAGACACTATAGACGCTTTGATGTCTTTGTTGAGGCTGAGGCTAATAAAGCTGCTGGGAAATATGAAAATGCTTCCATTGATCAACAAATTCAGTTTTATCGACATCACGATGGTTTAACTCACTATTCAAAGGATAAGCTTCCAATAACTAGTGGTAGGTGCAATATTGATTCATACGTGTTTGCGCATGTAAATTGCATGATGTATCGAGATGAATGTTACATATATTTGCTGTTTCCATTTGAAACTGGACGTGTCATTGGTGTCTGGCTTTTTTTTGCAGATGTTCCCGAAGGTTGTGTTCTCATAAAAGAACATATTCCCATTACAGATTTGTTTACCTGCCTATGGTTCAATGAAGTTGATCGCTTTACTTCTAGGGATCAGTTAAGCTTTTCGACGGTTCGAGACAAAATAATGGCAAAAGTTGATTGGGGGGTTAATATGTTTATGGATTGTGAGAGGCGCAACTTTGTGATACAGGTTAGTACTTAAATGGCTTACATGCTTCCATGTATTACCAATCATACACGAGATTTATGCTGCCCACGGTATATTCTCCCTTTCATCTTTTGACTTCCAAGTGAGGAATAAAAGATGACAACATCAGGGTCATCATACAATATCATGCTAAACGCAGCTAGTCCCATGAGTTACATATGTTGTGCAGTCGAACAGTTTGAAACTTTTGAATTCATTTAATTATTTTTTATGATAAACATGATTTTATTTCTTCTAGAATCTTTATATATCGTCAATTCTGAAACTAATCAACTTTGTGTCGTCGTATGTTTATAACTGATTTCAGACTTATCATAGAGATATCCTGGAACATATGCCTCCTCCAGCACCTCGGGTTCGTCGGCTACCTCCTCATCGTCCACCTCCTCCTCCTCCTCATATGAACAAGTTCCCCGCAAAGAAGAGTCCAAAGCGCACGAGAGGAAGTTCAAAGCGCCATCGCAAAGTAGGAATTGTTAATAGATAATCCACGGCAATTTTGAACTTTTCACTCTTCTTTTGCCCCCCCCCCCCCCTTGGTTTCTTTCAAAATTGTAAATTGCATTCTTTGCGGACGCATATTACCATTTTGAAAATGTTGATACCCGTTCTTTTTAAATGGTAAATATGCCTTGTATTTGGCGAGTCTTTCGGCACCTTCTCGAATTGAGAAGGAAAAGGGTTATCTGTTTAGCACGAATCTATGTTTACACTTATGGACTAATTTTGCTCCTCAGAGTATGTATTGCTGCATCTATTGTGCGTGTTTGACCAAAAGGATATTTTGCTGTGAAAATTATTCGCACTCCCATATAAACAATTAATTATTGAAAAGCATCATGACAAATGAGCAGCATGATAATAACAAGATTCAATGTAGAAAATGATACCACCTTTAGTCCTAACTTCAATATATAGTTTGTTGTGCAAATGACATATTAATGATTCAAGGGATTTGTTTTTTACTTTCATTTTACTAAGCACAGTATTTTTTTACTAAAGATGATGTTATTCAAGGCAATATTAAGTATTAAATGTTGACAACTTTCTCAGCAGTGATTTAAATTTTGATTCATTATATTACCTCGAGAAGTTATTCCCTTTTCCAAATTGCTTGGTCTGCATAGTAATCTGAATGGGTTGATGGTCATCACAATAGACGGACAGCTTTTAATAAATGAGATGATTGTGGAGAAGATGACATAATGGCTGCAAAGGGTTGTTTTCATCCAAGATCCAAAAGACATGGCCGCTTGGTTAGTATTGCAGGGACCTCACACACGAAGCACTCAAACTTCACAATTATTCAATATTGACGTTAATTAATATTATTATGTCATTATTTGGCACTGGGATTCGTCACGGTCCTTTTAAATGATCACAGGCATAGCTTACACAAGCGAAGCTCGCACCGCACTGGCACTTGAAAAGGAGAGGAAATTGAATGAATATGTGATAATGAAACATCAGATGTGTTTGGCACGCCATTAATCATTTTGCCCAAGTTAATAAAAAAGGGATAGGATTGAAAATATAAATGAATGTTATTGAGTAGTTGAACAGTAACCTAATCACTAAAAAATCTTACAAGTGAGGAAATGCAATTTATTATATCGAATCTTATTATTACATGTTTCTCATTTATGATAAGATTTTTCAGTGATTAATCCACACAATAATTTTTCTAAATAGAACAGGCTATACAATCATATTTTGAAAAAGCATTAAAAGAGATCCGACTTTTAATAGGGTAGCAGTTGAGAATCTTTATCCATATCAACCTGCACATTATCTGAAAGATCAAATAAATTGCTTTCAAGAGGGCAAATAAATTCTCACTCACATCTATTTATTTGTTTAGGGGCAATTGTCCAGGTTATTATCGGCCCAAGAAAACAAAAATAGGGTCAATGAATGTTAACAAATTTTGTAATCTTCCGTCAAAACTTTGGTTATTCGCCTCTTCCAATTATCACAATTTCCAGAGACCAATGAGAGTTACAACGTCTGCGTTGCGACGGTTTTGTCGTGCCGTCTTAGGTCTAATACCGCTGCAGAACTAAGGCCATAAGTTTCATGGATGTTACTATTTCCATTCTTTAATTCTTTAATATAAAAGTTGGGAATCGATTAAACAACTTATATAAAATTATTATAAAGTATTTATATTGATTAATTTTCTTTCAACTAATATATAATACTACATTCGTTCCTTAATATAAGAATCAATTAACTTTTTTTAAAGATATTAAGTAAGCAAATTAATACAGCTATCATTTTTTTTTGCAAATTAATTTTTCTGACTTATAAATTAATATATAATATAATTAGACATATAAATATTTTATATTGTATATTATGATCAAATGATTTATTTATCTTTTTTTATTATCCCAAAAAACAATTGGCTCTTATATTAAAGAATCGATGTAGTATAATGATACACATAAATAATTACTACTATTAAGTAATTTATTTAGTTTCGTTAATCTTCCAAAAATGTTACCTAACTCTTATTAAAAAATGAAGGTAGTATTTTTTTTTTAATTAGAAGGAAAGATGCCTGGCATCCTATTCACATGAGAAATTTTATATTATTAGGCTATAAATTCTTGTTATCTTGAACTAGCATAGACTACCCACACAGGGAGCATTGACTATAATGTTATCAAATCCATACAACAATATCAAAATTTCAACATAACTGTTACATACTAACTGCATTATAATTGCATCCCTCCGTGGCACTAAAGAACACTTTACCAACTCTGGCTTTTCAAATTATGGAAAACTTTCCTGTATAAAACATTAACAGTTCTTCGCCTAGCTTCTAGTCGATCACCATGGAGAAGAATTTTCAAACCTTCAATACTTCTAAATCTTGAAAGGGTAAGATATAGCTAGCCATGGGTGAACACTAGCTTTGGAAGATATAGACCCAACATACCTATTGCCCTTGGCTTTTATTAATGGTCATCACAAATGAAATAGAAATTGGAAATTGCCTTCTTCTCCCATGGAAAGGCAAATGAGTGTCTGAAGGATTCATATCCATTCAAGAAATGAGCACCTTTTGATTCAGGTTTGATCCATTTAATGTGTTACCTTCAATGATTGAGGTAGCTAGATGAGTTACATGTAAACGTGTTCCGTTACACAATCCTGCAACTTGATCTATATTTCTCAACAACATGATTGGTGTTCTAATCTTCAAACTCAGTTTATGCATTGGTAAACTAGACGCATTAATGGAATTTAAGAACTCAAAAGTATACAGATCTTCCATTCCATCATGGTCCTGAAAAGCTTTGCAAACAGAGTCACAACTGAAATAGTCTACATAATCACCAGACAATAGTGAACACATGTAATCATTCACTTGATTGACAACTTCAATTATTGATGTTAGGATTGCTCTATCATTGAAATACTTTGAGTTGCTAGATTTTGAAGTAAATTTGGATAAGTGGAAGAAACAATTGTATTGATTGAATCTGTGTAAACAAGAATTAACAAGTCATCATGAATATTAATTTTAATTTTGCCATCATGTGGCAAACCTAACTTACCGTCCCCTACATCCAACAACCATTTCAAGATTTTTTCCAATGGGTGGGGTCTTTGATAGTGCATGATGCAGAAAAACGCATATTTGTTTTCAACTGAAAGATGGTATAATAATGCTATAGCAATAACGAATTGATGCACGCATTAACAACATATGCTTTACCACCTTTTGGAATAACAGGTAGAATTTTTTGGAAGTCACCTCCCATCATAACGCATTTCCCTCCATATGGAATGTTAGATTGCATGGCATCCGTCAATGAATGTTTAAAAGCTTCGACACAATATCGTTGTACCATGGGAGCTTCATCCCATATTATCAACTTAGTACATTTTCTTAAATTTGCTAGTGGAGAATTTTGGTTGTTGCAAACAAAATCTTCAGCAACATGAATAGTGATCCCAAACTTGGAATGTGCAGTCCATCCTGAAGGTAACAACATAGCAGCAATACCACTTGAAGCGACTACAATGACAATATACTCTTTGGCTCGAAGTACTATCATAAGTGCATTCCATAGGAAGGTCTTCCATGTTCCTCCATAACCGTATATGAAGATAAATGCTCCTATTGGAGAACTTAATGAAGACAAAACATGATCAAAAATCACTTTTTGTTCAAAGTTCAATGAAGGCACCAACTTGTTTGCCTCTTCTTGCAGTTTGAGACAATCATAATTTAGTTATTGTGGAATAAGACGGTTCCCAATATCAATAGTATGCGATAATGGAATACAAGGAAGAGAAGGAAATTCAATTAGATCCTTCCCATTCTCTTAAAGCAATAGTTCAATCTCGCTTAGAGCAGTTTCTTCTTGATCCTTATTTGATATGTAAACACCTGCAAATTTCATCAAGTGATGGACACAAAAAAGCAAAGTCAATTATAATATTACTGATTAAGGAGAGTATATGTTACACAAAATAATATGCTATGCACGCTTACTTGATGGCAATGAATCATTATGTTGTATGTAAAGCAAATCGTCCAAAAGTATTTTTGAAGTTTCATTCCAAATATAATCCGGTTTACTCAAACAAGAACTCATAAGCATGCTCAAAAACATTTTCCTTAACAATTTTCCAGAAGCCCAAACTAAAGTCTCCTTTATAGCATTGATGTATTCATAATCATCTTCTAGGAGTCCAAGGGCATAATATGCTTCTCTAAAAGTGGGGTAAACAATACCATTAATAGTTCTAATCGTTGCAAATGACATTGGACCTCTTACCTTAGTAATTTGAACATGTAAATAATAAAGTTTCCCAAAAGAAGGTGTTATGTGAGTTAATCACCCTGTTGCAAAGCCTTTTTGCCAGGGTTTCCATGTTCATTTGCTGTGCTGATAAACAAAATGCTGGGGGAATTCTGAATAAGTAAGTGTTTTTGCAAACTCATCTTCCCCATTCATCTTCATCCAAGCAGGGAATATTAGTTCACACACTCTTGGCTTATGTAACAATTCAACAGTATCATCCACATTAGAGTAGACCACATATTGATCATTGGGAAGATGGAAACTTAGTCTTTCAATAGTAGGAGACTTGTGATGCATAAGAAAAGAAAATATCCTCCAAGGTGCTTCACATGCAGAAATGTATCAAACAACTGTAATAGTGTTTAATTTCATCAATCGCCTACCCTTGATTAGCATCTTTATGTATATCATATAATGGTGCAACAACCCTATCACGACCCTTACTAATATACTTAAATAAGTTTTTAATAGCTTTCGATTGATTACACTTCTCAATGTTGATATGAGTTTCAAATATTGACAATAGAGTTGAATTGTATGGTACCACAAACCAATTATTTAAACTGATTCCTCAAACCTTTACTGTATTCCCATCATCTCTTATTTTATATGTAAGATAGTTATCCTCATCAATACTTGCCTCGTCAACACATTTTTTAGGAAAATATTTACTACACTTGTTCTCTTTCATATAAGGTGCTCTAACATTCAAATTACCACAAGGCACATATATAATAAATCTCTTGATTAATTCATACAATCCAGGATTAAAATGCTTATCAAGAATCTCAACAGAAATAATGCTATCAACATAATCTGAATCTTTCAAATTGTCACACTCATCAAGCTATAGAAGAATATGAGTATGTGACAGTTCTGTTTTTTCAAACTCAATTGTATAAACATATGTAGGTAAATGGTATAAATAATAAATATGAATTAGAACACA
>QFDD01007612.1:0-12632 GCA_006871305.1 Vachellia collinsii
CTTATCTTGCTCCTTTCCTCTCCGTGACTCCTCCACCATCATTATATAATATAATAATATTATATAATTTATTTTTAACTATTCTTTTTTTTTTCCTTTTCTTTTGTATTTGCCTTTCCTTTTCCAATAAGCACAAATACTATAAGATACTTCAATAAGTAACTTTCCCTGAAATTTGATCCTTTAATATGTAGAATGATTTTTCTAACAAAGTTTTGGACTCTGTACTTATTTTTCTCAAATTTCCTTAAAAATAAAATTACTCCCTTAAGCAACTTTTGTCCCAAAACTTTATTCATACTTATCCAAAATATTGTAATTGGCTTTCCAAAGCATAATTTACAGTTTGTATCAAATAAGTAAAATTTTGGGATGTTACACAAAGGTGTTGAGGGAGAACTTCATGATGTGAATTATTGCCGTATGTATGCAAAGTTGTTGAGGGAGACCCTCATGATGTGATTTATTGTCGTATAAATGTTGTATGAATACGTGGTTTGTTTTTGTATGATTGTGATTTATATATATATGGCTATTTAATAAATTGTGGTTTCTACGGAGATTTTCAAATCTCACCCTCCCTTTTAAACAAATACAGCTAAGGTGGGTAGCTCAAGAGACAAGAAAATGGTGACTAAAGAGGCATAGAAGGTGAGAATGAAGGAAAATGAAGAAGATGGAAGAACTCCCTTTACATAAAATTTAGGTTTTAATTAGTAGTTAAGGTTTCATTTTGATATAAACCTGGATGGCTTAAGGGTGTGTTTGGTTTGAAGGGAAGGGATGGTAGAGGAGGGAATGGAGAAAAGGGTAGGGAATGGCAGGGAAGAGGATCAACTTGTATGGTTTGGTTGAAGGAGAGGTGACGAAGGGCATTTTTAATGATCCCTTGTTTGGTTTAAGAGGAGAGGGGAGAGAAAAAATGGTAGTAATTTACTATTTTACCCTTACATATTAATTATGTTATTTATTTATATATTATATAAATTAATTTATACATTAACATTAATATTTTTATTTACCCGGTGATATTATATTTTGAAAAAATAATAATATTTTTATTTATAATAATATATTTTATTTTTAATTAATTTGTATAATATATGTTTTAATTATAATTTTATGATTTTTATTAATTTAAGAATAATATATTTTATTTTTTATTTATTTTTTAAAATATATTTTTATTTATAATAACGTATTTTTTATAAATTAGTTTTATAAAAATATATTTTATAATTTATATTTTGTTTTTATAATTAATTTTTATTTAAAATTATATGATTAATATTTTTAATTAATTTATAATAATATATTTTAACTATAATATTTTTTATTTTATTTTATTACAGTATATTTTAAATTATAATAATACTTTTTCTCAAGGGTATTAATGGAATAAGAAAAAAATTGAAAGGGTAAACTTGTCAAAAAATTCGGCTCCCCTCCAAAAAATTCCAATTTGGAGAGGAGCCAAAACAAGGTTTAGAAGGGGAGGGGAGGGTAAATTTGAGCTTCCCTCCCCTCCAAAATTTTGAACCAAATGAGGGGAGGGGAGCATTTTCCCTTTCCTTCCTTCCCCTCCCCTCCAACCAAACACACCCTAAAGGGTTATGTATATATGCTTGTACAAGTTATATATATAATAATATGAGACACAAGGCAATTACGCAGCGAAAGCGTGGTGGGCCTTTAACCCACAAATCCCAGGATCAAACCTGGCTCAATGGATCCTTCTTAAAACAGTTTTATATAAACGTTGTTTAGAAAGCTTAAAATTTTTCAGAAAATCTCATTCTAAATAAATTAGGCAAAAGTGTATTTTGTAGAAGGCATGATTCTTGCCTAGATTAATTACATCTATGAGTTAAAAATGATTTAGAATAGGTAGGATTAAAGAATGAGTGTGACACATGGAGCATTTCCCTACCAATCTTTTCTTCTAAATCCCTCCCTTCCTTACTTTTCTCTTTCTAAAATCCAAAATTTCAGCAGTTAATATTCACAAAAACTATGAAACCAAGCCTATAGAATTGAAGAAGAGAGCTCATAGGTTAAAATTATCTAATTTCATCTGATACTCCCATAATTTTTCTTTCCCCAAATTGCTTTTCGGAATATCTTTAATTAATTTTTAAAGAAAACCTATATTCGGAGTTTTTCTGGGCTTTCTCTTTTCGATTGAGGAAAATGCATCTGGCTTTCTCTTGGAAAATACTAGAATTTCCAAGCTATTTTTTCTTACTTTGAGATTAGACATATGAGGCCTCTAGGTATTTTAAATAGTTATTTTTTAACTAATTATTTCTGAAATAGTAAAAAATTAAATAACTTCTAAAATTTTCGTGAAGGTTATTTTGGTCATTTTAACTTAAACCAAGTCTCAATTATTAATCAGTGAATTTTTATCTATTTCATGATGTCTTGAAAATTTTTCTGATATTTTGGTCAAACTTTAACCAAAATACCCTTGAACTTCCTCTTACTTACCAAAATGCCCTCGAATTCCTTAAATGGCAATTTGGCCTCTCAAATTTCAAAATTCTCACCTTAGTCCCATTTTTAAATTACTATTAAGTCCTTAAATTTCCAAAATAACATTTTGACCCCCTAACTTTTTTATATTTTCTTATATTAGCTCTTTTACCCCTTTATTTCCTTTTTTTTTTGTTCTCTGGACACTGATCATTACTCGTTTGACCTTTGACTTTAGTTACAAAAAATACGAATATTTCACAATGATTCAATTTAATACACATGATGCATTGTTACATCTATAATATTGTGACTATACAACTTAATTACCATCTGCTTGCTTTAGACATTCTACACTTTTCTCATATATATGAAACCACTTAATGCCATATTCTAGAAATTTTTCCAGATCTTAAATTAAACATCTCGTCAAAAATTTAGAAAAAAATGGAAAATAATTATTTCTATAAATCATAGCAACCCAATACATTATACATCAGGTGCATATCATTTCCTTTAAGATTCGAACAGCACCACGTTTAAAGATATGGAACTTTTTAGCTTTAATAACAATATTTCAATAACCATTTTAGAATTACTAAGCATGGCTTAACCATTTATAATAATAATAATTTATTATTATTATTATTATTATTATTATTATTATTATTCAGCTCTTGGGAGCATTAAACATTAAGTTCTAAATCAATCTTCAGCTTTGAAAACAATGTTAAAACCTTCATTTTGAAAATCTCTGCATGGTTTAGCCACCAAAAATCTGAACCAGTAAGCTTTCAACACCATAAATTCATCCATTCTCGTATCTCACATCATGTAAGCATAAGCATCCTCTATATCTTTTAGGAGGGTGTCACAAGCATGAGCATTCTCATATCCAGCTGCTCCAATGACTGTTAAAACCATCATCCTATTGTCTCAAAGTATTAGAATAGTTACTAGATATTTAGAAACGTTTAAGAAGGGGATTACCCGAAATATTTTTGGAGATGCAATCAGCACTCTAAAATATTTAATGGTGTAATGTTGCCCCTAATATATTAAAAATGTTGCAATCATCACTCTCAAACTAATGGAACTTAATTGCCAGTTATCTCTCCCACAAAATTTCACTACATGGCTTCTCTATCCGAAGCTTGAAGAAGCTCTTGATCAATGACTTTGTCTTCTTCAGCTCACGAAGACTTCAATCTTACTGTAAAAATCCCTAGAAAACCTTACTCCCTTTTTCATCCCTTCTCTCCCTCCCCATTCCTATCTAACTCTTCCTTCTTCTTCTCGTTTTTTCTTCGCAACAATCTACTCATTCCCAGCCTCTTTTCACTATGGGGTGAGTAGCTTTTATCCCTCGCATCATTCTGTGGGTGTCTGCACCAAAATTTTTTGTGGTCATGCGTTGTATTTGTGGGTGACTGTAAGCATAGGTGTTGGTGAATGAATGAGAGGTGATGATGGGAGTGGCAAGAGACGCAGGTTTTTTGAAGGAGAGATAACATAAGTAAAGTTCTATTAATTTGTGGGTGATAATTGCACAATTTTAAATAATTCCAGGGAAAAATTGCACCATTAAATATTTTAGAATGCTGATTGCACTTCTTAAAATATTTCAAAGTGTTGAGTGCACCTTAACCTTTAAAAAAAATAATAAGTCAGTTTTTTACCTTCTAATCTCAAACAGCACCACATATATAGAAGTATTCAATCACATACATTCCTTCATGTTATCTCTACAAGCCTTAAATCATGTCTATAGATGCTTGTTTTACTTGAATACAATTTCCAAAGAAGATTCAATCACATACTCTCTCTCTCTCATTATTATTTTCTTTTCTATATAAATTACAAGTTTGGGTCTCATGACCACTTGCAAGATAAAGATTACGTGCCACTAGGCGATAAGATCATTGGCAAAATAACTTATAAATCTATAATGTTCACTTGTAAATTGATATGTAAAATTTGAATAACCAAAACAAAGATTTTAAAGAGGTTATGATGTAAAGAAGGCAAAATCATGTCTATAGATGCTTGCTTTACTTGAATACAATTTCCAAAGAAGATTCAATCACATACTCTCTCTCATTATTATTTTCTTTTCTATATAAATTACAAGTTTGGGATATGTAAAATTTGAATAACCAAAACAAAGATTTTAAAGAGGTTATGATGTAAAGAAGGCAAAATGGACAGGTCAGCAGAGGCGGCTAGAAGCCTGGAAGCTGCATCTTCCGTCCTTCGTATGAAGAGGGACATAAAGGTCATTTTTCAAAATACTTTCCTTGTTTTACTATTATAAAATGCTTTCCTTTTTTGGATCCTCGAAACGTTATGCTCATTATTTTTCTGATTATTGAATTTGTTTTAGCTAGTTCTTTCTTTAATTTTGGGTTACTACCATTTTTAGTTCTTATAGTTTAATAGAATTTTTATTTTAATCCCAATAGTTTTATGAAAATTTGGTATGAGTTTAACTAATGATCCATATATTTTTAACAAGTTTTTGTTTCGACTCCTATACTTAAACTATAGATTAAGTTCTTATGAAACTATAGGATTAGAACCAACTATTTGATATTACAAAGATAAAAGTATAATTCGATCGAAGGAACAACAAGGCAATAATGATCTTAACCCTTGTAATTTTGCTTGACACACTTTTTGATTCTTTTTCTTGTTAAAATATTCATATGCAAGTTAGTGGACATATATATATTATTGGTATCACAAAACAAGAATCCAGTTATCCTTTGGCAGTCTCCACCCCCATTATATATATACTGCCTCTCTCATTAATTCCTTGTTATTCTATCAATGGAGGCATCATCATATGCAGCTTCTGCACATAGTTTCTTCAACAATGAAGATTCTAAGCTGACTTATCGTTGCTGTTCTCGTAACATAATGCGAATTTATATTTTTATATTATATATGAACGTGCAGCTGATTGCTGCCTTACCTGATGATCCTGAGTTATACTGGAAGTCCATGCTTCCCACTACTCCAATGCCTAAATCTATCGCTGGTCTGCTCCGCCCAGCTGGTTAGTATTGTATTACTGTACTTGATTAGTAATCTTTCTGCGAACTTAGTTTTTCAATCTTCTCGTGATAAATAAGATTGTACTGCAAGTTTTTTGAAGTGATAATATATATATATATAGTTCATGCTGGCAAGCCAGGTGACGACGCCATCTTCCATGGTGTGACGGAATTCAATGCTTCACTTGGTGCCATGAGGCTTTTTTATGGCTTTCAAAACCATGAGACCGAATTCCAAGATAAGCCCAACACAGCTCTCTTCTTATTGGAAAAGGATTTGAAGTTTGGTCACAAAATGAAATTTCATTTGACGCAGTTTTCCAACCAATCATCCTTCCTGCCTCGTCAAATCGTCAAATCCATTCCATTTGCTTCAACCAAGGTACATACTTAGTGTCGGACTCAATATTTGACCATGTTTGTGAACGACTGGCAGTATGGAATGAAATTCTCTGAAAAGAGTTATAGACTGAAGGGCACGTCATATATGATCCCATATTTGATAGAGTATAATGACATTGTGAGCTTCATGTCGTCCACAATACTTAGTGGGATAAGGTTTTGTTGCATGGATTTCCACTATAAAAAAACATAAACTAAATAATTAATGTATTTATATGATTCTTTACCCACAGATGGAGGAAATATTGAACAAGTTTGGAGTGAAGCCTGGCTCTGTAAATGCTGAGGCTTTGAATAATACAATTGAAGAGTGTGAGGAGTCGGCGATTAAAGGAGAGGACAAGTATTGCGCAACATCCTTAGAATCCCTGGTCGATTTTACCATTCTGAAGCTTGGAAAAAAGGTGGAAGCTTTGTCTACGGAAGAGATAAAAAAGAAGAGGAAGGAGGAAACAGAGAAGCAAGAGTACAAAATAAGAATGAATGGAGTGAAGAAGGTGGGAGAGACGAAAGTGGTGGTGTGCCACAAGCTCGATTATGTGTATGCTGTGTTTTACTGTCACAAGATAGAGAAGACAGTTGCCTATACGGTGTCCTTGGAGGGGATGGACGGGAGCAAAGTGAAAGCTGTGAGCGTATGTCACAGAGATACGTCAGCATGGAACCCAAAACATTTGGCATTCCAAATGCTAAAAGTGAAACCAGGCAGTATTCCAATATGTCACTTAATTTCTCCAAGCGACGTTGTGTGGGCTCTCAAACAAAACTAAGGATAAGTTTCTACTTACTCTATGCTTGACTAGCTACAAGCACACCAGAATAAGAGAGAGTACGCGTGTGGCATATCTTGTTTGTGTTCATAATATATATATATATATAATGAGTTTCCTTGGTTTCCTGAATGAGAATGTAAGTCTTGTAGTGTTATATACATGAGTTAATATAACTTATTCTCTTTCAAGTTGATCTCATTTCAGTTTTAGTCCTTTAAATTTAAAATAAGTGGTTTTAATCCGTTAAATTTCATTTCATTTAAAACATTAGTTTTAATAATCTAATAAAAATCCAAACGTACTACAATGCTCTCACTAGTCAAACCATTTATATACATGAACATCATGATGTTAACGGAAAAGAAGACTCAAAGACCTCGTTTGCCAGTACAAAAACAAGAGAGGTCAAGACATGGGCAAATTTATCTATTGTATTTTCCCACTTATAGTTGAAAATTAGATCCCATATCAAAAATGATAGGAATCGATCTTTCCATGTTTAAAGAAATATCACATTTCGTTGAAAAATCGGTTCACATCTCTTTTACTAACAAAACGGTAATGGAAAATACAAATTTTCAGATTCCATTCCAGAATTTTCAGGAACCAGACCTTTTCACTTTAGCTTGGGCGGACGACCTTCTTGGTTGGTGGAATTGGTATTGACAATAAAAAATGGAAAGACCTACATGAAATCAAGGAAATGGTTCAATGATAATGATTACCATGAATTGATTTGGCACGGGCACCTAATTAACTAAAAATCGTGGGAAAGTAAAAAATTTAACTTTTAAATTTATTTAGATAAAGATATATTCAAAAAGCAAAAGAGTAAAAAAAATATGTCAAGAAAAATCAAAAGAGTAAAAAGAGTAAAAAAAATAATTTTTTTGACCTGTCTTGACATATTTTTTTTACACTTTTTCTTTTTCTTTAAATATTCATATATGATACAAGTTAGGCACCTGAAAAAAAAATCTTGGAAAAATTTAGTTTTTATCTTTATACTCAACAAAAATGTCAATTGGTTCTGCATGATTTATCGTTCGCTTTCTTATATTTTTTTCTGAATGGAAAATTAACGTTCAAATATTTACAAACATTGGCAAGGAATGAAAACATTGGCCTTCTTTTATTTGGAGCTCAGAGATAAGCCATTATTTAAGAGCTAGCTACATGCAGGTTTCAAAGAACATAAACAATCATCATCAGGTCTCTCTTTAAATTATATAATTAAGTTGGAGTGGCATTTTCCTATGTGTTAGATTACTTACAAATGTGAAAAGACCTTCTTGCTATACCCTCCTTCATACATTTCTCTCTCAAATTTCAATTTAAATAACCAGAAGTAAATAGAAATTGTCATATTTACAATTAATCTAATATGAATTTCATAAGACTCCAATTCAATTTTATGTTTCTTAGAAATATGATGGTGATTTTTTCTCTTCCTTCAACCTGTATACATCACTACCCCTTTAGGATTTATGACTAGGCTCGATGGTTGTTAGGTGGTTATTGGATGAAGATGAAATGGTTACATCTCACAAGCATTATAGTGACGTTTATGTTAGGACGACGACTCAGGTCAGTGTTTATGGTTTATATGACAAGGCTTGTTGGCTGTTGGCGCAGGGAAACAAATTTTATTTTAATGGAAAAAATAATAGGTTTTATATTTTTCACTTATTATTATTTTTATAATTGAAAGAATTGATTTGGTATCTAAAGCAAAAGAATAAAGAATATGTCAAGAAAACTTAAACGAATAGCTAGATAAAAAGTCTAACGAATGGTTAATACAATTATTGATTCCATAAATTTGTCCTCATATTGGTTTCGATATCTTAAGTTTCAAGTCATGGGTTTTAATCTCTCAAAGAATAAAATAGTCTTGAATTTTATTAAATTATATGGACAAATGTTATAAATGGAATTAGAGTTGATAGATTAAAAACTACAATTTAAAACTTGAATGATCAAAATGAAAATAAAGATAAACTTAAAGAACTAGATATCATATTAATTAACCCTTTCAATGGGACTAGAATGCCTTCTACTAAAGGCTAATCCTCTTACTTCAGCTTGACCTCAATGATATATATGATACCACGTCTTATTTGATCCTTAATATAAGAGTTAGTTTAAAATTGGATTTAATTCTAAATATAATATCCAATCAATTTTAACTCCCAAATTTAGAAGTTGGACATGATGAAATTAAAAAGAGATTTTTTTAGAAAAATCAACTCGTATTTATTACAAATAACTAACTTAACTAATTTTTTTAATACACCTATATTAGGCTGTCTAACTATATTAAGAACTGCACCGGAGCCCGCATAGTATTAGTTTATGGACCCTTTTGGTTGGTGGAATATGTACATAGAAAGTTAAAAATGAAATCACATGAAATGCTAATCCTTTTTTAAAGAAAGCCAAAAATTAGTCTGAATTGGCTCCACATGGTTTATCTTTCACCTTCTTTTATTTCCATCTTTTTTCTATTTTCCTATCCTTGACCCAACTTGCATGGCAGACACGGTCCATATTTCCTCCATAACCACCACTCCTAATTTCCTCTCTCCTTCGCTGAAAGCATAGTGATAATAGAAAATAATTAAAAAAGTAAAACAGAAACTATTGGAATGACCACTGATGAATAAAGTAAAAGTATTATCACTCATGGGCACTCTTTGGAAGGGTCTGTTTGATATGAGAGGAGGGGATAAAAAGCGAGTGCAGAGAAAAAAATTTTGAGTTGGATTTTAAAAAAAAAAACATAGAGAAATAGGCTTAAAATTTTTAATAAATTTTTCTTACTTTTTATCTTACACCTTTATTAAAATTTTATAATCCCACTTCTTCAATTTTAAAAAATTCAATTCATAAAATTTTCCATCATCTCCTCTACAAATCCATCATACCATAAAGTGAGTGTGTGTAGAAAAACTTTTTTGAGTTGGATTTTTAAAAAAATGGAGAAATAGGCTTAAAAGTTTTTAATTAATTTTTCTTACTTTTTTATCTTACACTTTTATTGAAATTTTATAACCCCACTTCTTCAATTTTAAAAAAAACATTCAATTCATAAAATTTTCCATCATCTCCTCTCGAAATCCCTTCTACCAAACAAGATTGGCATATAGTGCGGATATTTATCTTTCACTTTTCCTAATGACATGACTCTATCAGATGACTTTGACTGCTTTAATGCGGATCTGTTGAATTCCGCAACAAAAAAAAAAAAAAATTAAAATTGCAACTTACCGACAAAATTTTTTTTTTTCCGGGAAAAATTTCATCAATAAACACATTAACGACAGAAATTCCATCACTAATTTTGATCACTAATCACAATTTGTTTGTAGTGTTCCTTCCCCACTAAAAAAATAGCTATCATTACTTCCACAAGCTTTACGACATTCTTTAGAAATATTAGGGCTCGTTTGGATCAAACAATTAATTGTGATAGAAAGGCATGGAAGTGAATGAAATAGAATTGAATAGAAATTTTTTTAATGCAAAGATGTTTGGTATACCTGGAATGGAAAATGGTTTGATAAGAAAATTTATGTTTGGTTGGGTTAAAATGGTGGAAGTATATGTAGGAAAATCTGAAAAATAGCAATATTGCCCATTGTAGTAAAATATAAACATTATATTTAAAAAATGTTTTTTTCCTTTCAACAATGTTCACATATCCAAATAAGCAAAAAAGGAACCCTGATTAAGAGTTTAAATAATTTCCTTTTTAAGCATGAGCTACCCATGATGTGCATATAGTCAAAGCTATAACAAATATACAACTTTAATGTACATGATGAATACATCATGGTCACTTGAAATTTAGATAGTTTCCCTCCTAACCATGGACTACCTCTAACATGCACCTATTCAAAGCCATAAATTACTTGGAATTTCTTTTTAACTATGAGGTGTTTGTATCATGCCTATATTCAAATTCATTTTGTCTTTACATGTTTAACCAAATGCATGTGATAAGTAACTCGAAATTACATAGAGTTAAGCAAATTTTCTCTTAACCATGATGTTCTAATCACCTACTTCTTAGTCAAAGTCTGAAACAAAAAACTCTAAAATACTCTGTTGATCACTCCTACTCATAGAAGCAAAATTGTAACCCTTTCCTTTGCTCCTCTCTTCTTTAGCAGTGCAGGTTCACGACTTCTAATTGCTTTCTGAATGCACAGTGACGAGAGGTCATTTGTTTCAACCTACGAGGGAAGAGTTTTCAGGGATAACCATGTCTTTTGCATTTTTCCATGAGCAACTAAAATTTGGTTCCCACCATTTTTGGTGGGAAGAGTGATTCCAGCATATGAATGAAAATAGGGTGAAGGTGCAGATTTAGCAACGAAGTTATTGGTCAGGAATTACTAGAACAATTAACTTTTTAAGGGTGTAAATAGTAGTAATCAATTAATAAAAGTGCAAATTTAGCAACTCCATTGACCCTCCCTTAATTCCGTTACTAGTTGGTATATTTTAGGATCTATGGCTTCGTTTTGGGATCTTTTAGTCAATTAAAACTACTCATTTTTTGCTTAACTTCCCTCTTAAAAGTTGCTTTGAATAATTTTTTTTTCTAATAGTAATCAAAACTACTCCTGCTTTTTTTTAATAAAAGAAAGAAAAAGAGCTATGCGAAAAGGAGTAAGAAAAACAAATTAAGCAAAAAGGAGTAAGTTTTGATTACATAAATGGTCCCAAAACGAAATTCTTGGCCCTAAAAATATAAAATATGTCAACTGATCAACGGAGTTAGGAAGGGTTAATGGCATTTCTAAATTTGCACCATTTATTAATTGATTAGTGCTCAATTTACACCCTTAAAAAGTTAATTGTTATATATGCTCCTGACCAATAACTTCATTGTTAAATTCGCATTTTTATCCATAAAAATTTGGTTATGGAGGGAAATAATTTTCCATCTCATTTTGCCACCAAACAACCGCTACCACTACAAAATGGTGATTTTCCATTTCAGCCAAACGGGCGTTAAAATGGAAGTCCAAGAAACCAAGACCCCTGTTTGTTACGTGGTTATTAGAGTTAGTTAGAAAATTGTTAGTTAGATAGAGTAGACTATTAGTATAAATAGTGGATTAGTGAATGTATATACAAGAGTGTCCTGTGAAACCAAATATAGTCCCCCTCCACTTATCCTATTAATTAATGTATTATCATCATTAATCTGATCAATTGTAATCTATTTGCATGTGATACAGTCTTTTGTGGCCGTATTTACCTTAACGTTATAAAAACACGTTCATATAAGACGGGATAAAACTGTTCTCAAATACTTACCTCGTAGATCGTAAATAGTAAATAACTACCACTAATCCAAATAAGTCTAGAAATGCGCCTTGATTAGTTCCCTTGATTTGTATCTAGCTTCACACACTTACAGAAGTATTCTTTTGACTCTTACAGAATCAAAGGAAAATGTCAGTCCCAACACTTATCATAGCTAGAATTATCTTTAGTGTCAGCTTTCTTCTCCTATTGTGACATTTCTTATTTGATTTCCCTACTGTTATATTTTCTAATTCAGATCCATCAACGTGGCATTAACATCTCCCAATCTACTATGAGCATTTCAGTTATCTTAGCCTCTAATTTCTTGGGTGATTACTTAATCAGACTTAAGTCTAATGTGATCATGTTGGCAAATAATATGCAATTCTTCTAATCTTTAATATAAGATTTAATTAATACTATAAATTGCATTTCAAACTAAATTTTATATTTAAAACTGAAGGTATTATATTCTTGTCCTACAAACAGATCAAGGAGGACTAATACATGGTTCAATTAAACGTCTAGTTTTTATTTCCTATTCCTATCTTTTACTAGAACATCAAAATAAACCTCAGTCAGATTCATTCTTTATTTTATAAAA
>QFDD01007613.1:0-10933 GCA_006871305.1 Vachellia collinsii
GGCATAACTTCCCTTGGGTATGACCACATGGAGATTCTTGGTTAGTATTTTATTTTGCTAGTGTTGTTTGTTAATGCCAAGCCATTGCTAACGAAAATCATGAAGTAACTTGAGAGATGGAAAAGTACCAATTTATGTGTAGGTTTAACGTGTATTGCACATACAACTACGAGAAACATAACAGCCTGTATGTTATTTTCAAAACAAACGTGAGATATGTAGTGTTATAACTTGGAAATCATGAAAGAAAGTTGACCTTTAATGCTGACATAATTGGTGAGATTTGTTCCCCTTTTTAAATGAAAACATTGAGAAATTGATTTAGAGCGCCCCTTCATTTATGTAACTTTGTTCCTATTTGACAAGGGAAAAAAAGTAATACTTTTAGAAGCTTCAATAATATAATTGACGTGTTATAATACTTTTAGAAGCTTCAGTAATATAATTGACGTGTTAGAATAAGGTTGATTAAGTTGCAGTGCTTCTGATTCGTTCGACCAGTTAGGTTTACCTCCTCCTGCTGGATTTTATTGATAGGGAATACTCTGGGAGAAATTGCTGGTGAGAAGGCAGGTATCTTCAAGGTATTCTTGGAGAAAATAATTTTTCTTTCAAAATCCTTTGAAGTCAGTTACAACAATCTGTTCTTTTTAGTGGAGCTTAGTTGTTATTGCATTTCTATTCTTTCTGGCACACTTTCCCGTCCTTCCTTGTAGCATCAACAAAATTAATTTCTTTTTTTAATTCGTTCTGACAATTTCATTTTATTTACTTGTATATGTATTCATGTAGCGGGGGGTTCCAGCTTTTACTGTGCCTCAGCCTGCTGAAGCGATGTTTGTACTTGAAGAGAAGGCATCAAAACTTGATGTAGGTGCATTCTTTAATGATGCTATCATGTATAAAATTAACTTTCACAGTCAAGCGAGAGGACGCTGATTGACGTGCTTGTTTTGGATTACAATCATGCATATTAATTATGTTTATTATTTTAATTATGTTGTTTCCAAAACTTGCCAACGCAGACCAATATTCATAGACAAATGTCACCGAGTATTTTCTTTTATATACTTGATTATTGATAATTTCCTTAGATGTCAATTACATTGTAGATCTCCTAGTACATGTATTTAACATTTCAAAGGATATTTGAGGGGTTGTCTTGGAGAGAGAAAAATGTCTTCCCATGCACTCGACTTGTTATATGATATGTAATTATAAAAAAAAAAATAAGGGAAGTTAGTTAGGAGTTAGTTGGGGGTAAGTAGGAGAGATTACCATTAGTAGCTAAGAGCTATATATAGGTGGCTTAGGACTAATTGTAAACAGGCTTATATGAGTAATGAGAAACTGATCCCCCCCCCCCTCTCTCCCTTTCCCTCTCTTTCCTATGTTTCTCACACACCATTATACTCATTACACTTAATCTAATCATGTGAACTTTACACTAGTCTGCTATATTTTGAAACGGAGGAGGTACATACATCAAATTCATTTAACTGTCGTGTGGGAAGATAGCTTTCTTGCTGGCCCATTTTGGAACAGTTTGATTCCATAATCAATCATCTGAGAAATTTCACAAACTGCAGGTACCTCTTCGAGTTGCACAGCCTTTAGATGCCAAGTTGTTAAATGGTTTAAGACTTGGGCTTGAAGGCGAGCATCAGTATCTAAATGCAGGTCTTGCCGTTTTACTATGCTCTACATGGCTGAAGAGGACTGGACATCTTGAATATAGCTACTTGGAACAGACTGTAAGTTCTAAATGCGAAAAGTAATTCTCATTACACCCTTTTGTTGCTTTGTTTTCCCCCTCGCTTTCTATCATTCAGTTGGAGGGATTCATTTATCTCCATGAAGCAGCACTCATTGCCAGAGCAGTTTGTAAAAGGATTAACAACTGCAAATTTACAAGGACGGGCTCAAATTGTTCCAGATCAACACATCAACATTGAAAGCCAAAACGAGCTTGTCTTCTTTTTAGATGGGGCACATAGTCCTGAAAGCTTAGAAGCATGTGCAAGGTGGTTTTCGTCTGCTGTTAAAAAAGACAACCTGGACCAGACCTTGTTTCATCAGAAGCTTGATCATTCTAAATTTTCTAATGAATTAGTGAGTTTGCACGATGGTGAAAGAGCCAAGAGAAAGTCCACGCAGGTAGGGCACATATTTTGAATCCTTTTTTGTTTGTCAACTGATATTGGAATTGGATGTTTGACAAGAACAAACTGATAAAAGTCATAGCATTTGAAGTTTGAAATATGATGGGAAAATAAAGTTTGGCATTTGGTTGAAGTATTGTCTGGCTGTTGAGTGTGTCCCATGCTCATAGATAAAATATGATACCATAAAACTTTTGGAACTGACGGAATAAAACTAATGCTTCCTGGATACTGGGTAGTAGGACAAGTTACCTAATTCATCTGAGACATGAACACAAGTTATTGTAATTCAGAATCAATTATACTTACAAATATTGTGCAAGTTTGCTCTAGGCATAATAATGTTCTGATGAGTACCTAAGTGGGATGGAGAACCCTACTCCAAAAGCTAGCTATTGAGGTGGGAGAACCAACCCATTTAAATACTCCATTGAGCATCCCATTCTACTCAATGTAGAATTTGATATCTCATACTACCAGGTCTCCATCAATTGGCCCCACATGGAAAGTCAAAGTCTCGGCAGTTGCACTCCACGGCACTTCACTCGGCCTCTTGCTTATCAGAACCCTCCATGGGTAGCCCTGTCTGAAAAGGTCATTAACCTAACTCTGATACCAATTGATGAGTACTTAAATAGGATGAGGAACCCTAACCCAAAGCTAGCTATTAAGGTGGGAAAACTAGCCTACTTAAATACCCTATTGAACATCCCATTTTACTCATTGTAGGAATTGGTATCCCTTACTACCAAGTCTCCATCAAATACACAGTTGCTACTTTGGTTGATGCATTAGTCATTAATTATATCTTCACTTTTACCTGCTTAAATTGTCAATTGACAATGCCAATAAGCAAAAAAAAAAAAAAAAAAAATGCAAGCAATTAAGATACTTTGGTCTTACTTTCCCACTCTTTGACTGATGATTAGACTGCCTTATGTAACTAGCCTTTTTCCAATTTGATAGCCATGTCACCATAACTTTCAACAGCTTTGTCAAGCTGTATAGACCATTTTCCTTGTCAGTAATATCTGAGGTCCTTATTTAGAAAATCACTATATTTGAAACTTCCCGAGTGATTAATTAGCCATGACTTCAGGCATATTAATTGCTACCAATGAAAACCATAAAAATACAGATTATTGAATTGTTCAATTTGTACCTTTTCTTTCCTGCTTGAGATACAGGTGAGCTGGTCTTGTCCTTGGCAGGCTTCCCATAGTGTTCAATTAAAAAAATCAGTTTATATCTTAAGTAACTGAGAGTGTGGTGAATTTTATTATGTTTGTAACTCCTACTTATTGATATCTGGCTTGAATTTTAGGGACTTCAGACATAATTATACAGTTCAGATAAATATTATTCTCGTTTTCATCAGGAAAATGTGTTTCGATCTCAGATGCTACTCCATTTTTATGAATCTGCATGATATCTATTTCCTTTTCTTCCTTGTGGTCCTTTCTTAAGTGACCTTTGCTGATCATTTTATCAGGAGAGAGTAACAGATATTATTCTTGTAACGTTTTGAACAATTTGAAACTCATTAGAGAGTAACAGATGTACTTATGTAATGAACAATGTTGATGCTTAATTTTTGTTTATTTTTGTGGTTTTTGAACTGAGATTGTTGTATTTCTTGCAGATATTATTGTTCAATTGCTTGTCAGTGAGAGATCCTCAGTTGCTCCTTCCTCACCTGATGCAAACATGTGCCGATAACGGTAAGTAATCTCTGGATTTTGATATAATATAGTTGCCCATTATTGCTCAACCCAAAAATCCCAAGCACGTGCACGCGTAAACTCAGAAAGCAAGTGGCTATCTCCCACCTTTAGCCCTGCCGTTATTATTTTGGTCATATTACCAAGCAATGCACCTATACAGATAATAAGCAATTAAAGTTTTTCCCACACGTGATCTTATCTGAACTAGAGATTTATTCCTTGTCCACTGAATAAAGAAAAAAATTGACTTGAAAATGCAGGTGTGTACTTCAAGAAGGCGCTTTTTGTACCAAGTTTATCAGTGTATTACAAAGTTGGATCCCATGCTTTAACACCAGCTGATTCCAATGTTGACCTATCGTGGCAGTTTACTCTTCAGAAAGTGTGGGAAAATCTCATGCAAGGAAACAAAGGTATTAAGTGACTGCATCCAAGATTATGTCAATCAGAACTAGGTTTTTGTATGTGGTGAGTTGGACAAGTATGTTATTTATGCTGTTTATTTTGTGAAGTTGAGTTTGTTGTGTTGGAGTTTGGGAAAAAGAAAGTAATAGATGATTTCCCAAAATAATCAAAAGTAAAGCAAGGTTAAATTCCCTTAGATCTAGGTTATGTTTGCAGTGCGCTGATTTGCCAGCTAAAAAGGTCCTTGGTCTAGATCTATGTTGCCATATGATGTACGGGTACTTTGGAAAGAGACAAAAGGGATTCTACCAATCCTGGGCTGAAGTAATATGACCTGTGGAACTTCTGTATCCGTTTTTATGTGAAGGACTAGGAGGAAGAAAAAAAGAGTCCAGGGAAAAAAGAGTTCGGATGATGGCATATTGTGGATTCTGGTAATCTGTTTCTTGGGGCATGTTTGGGAGTATGTGATTAGTTTGCGATGCATCTATCGTTGTGCCATTTCTCTAAAGGCCTACTTTAGCCTTGTTATAGCTGTGTAGAACATAAAGCTTAGTCATCTTCGGTTTTCACCATGTCTGTGAGCCAATTGGTCCTTAATTGACTTTAACTGAATTTATTACGTGTTCTGTCACTGTTTTGACTTCGAGATACTGCTTGATGGCAGAATTTCAATTTTTTTTTTGTTATTGTTGTTGCTGTTATGGTCGTGGTGATTATGTTTGCTATTTCCTGACTTTAATCCGTTCGGTCTTTCTCTTTTTGGTGGCCATCTGGATTGGTAGTGAATGATGCCAAGAATGCATATGCTGTTTCTGATGAATTAAAAGAGGATATGGAAATGAGTACCAGTAATTGTGAGCATAGCGCAGTGTTTCCCTCATTGCCGTTGGCTATCAAATGGCTCAGGGACAGAGTGCAGCAAAATCATTCTGTTCGTTTTCAGGTAACATCAATTATACTGCGGAATGATATCTGATATTGTCGAGAAGCCAACTGATAGACTGCATGCAGAATGAATTTTGGGTTATATATATGTCAGATGCAGGATCTGATTATAAATTTGACTGCTTGATCCCTCAGGTTCTGGTAACAGGTTCTCTACACCTTGTTGGCGATGTTATGAAATTAGTCAAGAAGTGATTTGTTGGTTTAAGTAAAGTCGTAGTTTCCTTCAAGATGAGTCCCCCATCGAGCGGTGTCAGTGTTGGTGACAGCATACGCAGATGAAACGGACATTTCTATGGCATTACCGATTCATTCAGCACTGTTGGTTCCGGAAACTTCTGAGGGTGCACATGAGGTGCTCCCGTATCATCATCAGGCTGGTGACTTTGTTGGGTGACCGTTCTCAAACTTCCTGGGGGTGATGAGAAATAATTCGGTGAAGTGGGTTCTTCAACACAGTTGCCTCAAATTTCAGCCCTATGGATGTCTGGGTAATGTGTTGTTGTTTTTCCTTTTTTCTCCTCAACAAGTGCTGCTGTTTCTGCAATAATGGCTGCTTGCTAACGTGATTCCCCGCTCTTTCTGCTCTTAAAGTTGAGGCTTAGCTGTGATTTTATGGATCGGCAAATTCCTTATGAATATTCATGAAGCCTTTCAAATGAATGTTATCTCCGGTTTTCATCTGTTCGATCTTGTCCCATGCCATCTCGATCTTGTCCCCTTTTACCAGGGGGAAAATATCCTTTAAACAAAATAAAATTTAAAATGGGATAAATACTGTCATCTCATTTTTTTTTAAAAAAAAAGGTAAATTTATGGATATGTATAGGATAAAGGGTAGTTGATACTTAAAGTTCGAAAGGATAGATCCTAAAAATTTTGTTGATGGTATATAGAAATACAATGGCATTCCCCTTGAGATAAACCAAAATATCACTTTCCAAGAATAGTTTGTTTAGGATTAGTTGTTGAAAAGTGATTGTACGCAATTTAAGATACAATTTGAAATAAGTATATGAGAAGAGTTTTGTTTCAACTTAGTTAAAAATGATTCTGGAAGTGATTGGTAAATAAGTTTGCAATTTGACTTGGATTTTGCAAAAAATCCATCCAAACGGGTCAAATAAATTTTAGGGAAAACTTGATAATGATTTATATTAAATGTGATTGCTCTTGAGATAAATCTCTACGTTCCTTTCTTAAACCTCAGCCCCTAATATGGAGAGAGGGGGGCTAGCTGCTTCCAGCAGAACTTTCGAGAGCAATTGTTGCTGAGTCACCATCGTGCCGTCTGCATCATTTTGGGCTCTCACATATCGTCTCATGTTCATGGCTCGAGTTTCATCAAAGGGCAATAAGCTAATCATCAATTAATATAGCCTTTCTTTTTGAGGTCTTGATATCAATTAATATATCCTCCACATAACACCCTCTTAATCCTCCACCATCAGCTTCCCTACCCTTTCAGAGAAATACTTAAATACTTTAGGAGTACCACGTCATTTATGTTCTACCCAATGAAAATGTTTCAAATATATTTTTTTGTGAATCTCATATCCCATAATTTTTTCTCAATTGTTTCTATTGTTCCATAATTCATTATAATAGATATTTATTATGGAAAAAGAGAAATAATTAGAAGAAATTCAAGGGATATGAAATCCATAATATGAGACAATCGAAACATTTTCAGTGAGTAGAATATAGATGATATGACACTTCTGAAAGTATGTAAGTATTTTTCACCTTGCATTAGTATTCAAATCTTTCAAAATCACGAAAGACTTCCTTATAGATTATATATTATGTTACATTTAATGATGATAAATTTTGTATCATGTTGCTTTGTGTGTATCAAAACGCGACTCATTTAAAACCATGTATGATATACTTATAGAATTGATTTGTATAAAAAATATAATTATTGATAGAAAATGAGAAAAGTTTAGAAGTAGAAGAAGAGAGTAGAAGAAGAAATTCAGAGAGGAAGCAAGGAAGTCTATCTCATTTCATGTGTTCAAACACCTTGTACATGACCTGTTTATAGGCCTCAAACCCTTAAAGTCTAATGCTATGGTTACAATACTATAAAGAACAAAGTAATGACAATAACCATTAGAAACTCTTCTCAAGCAATTCATTAGGGAGGTTATGGAATTTGGCATTTAGGGTGAGATAATGCTAAGAGGAATCCAAATGGTTTTATGGACATCCATATTTATATATATTCTCATAACACTCCCCTTTGGATGTCCATAAACAAACATTATGCTTCATTAAAAACCTTACTAAGAAAAACCCATTGGGATAAAAACCTAGTAAAGGAAAAAAGAGTACACAATATTGTCTCCCCCTGATGACAACATCACTTTATGTCTTTGAGCCTTCGCATTCCAATTCCATATACCAACTTCTCAAATGTTCTGGTTGGCAACGTCTTTGTAAAAAGATCTGCAAGATTATCACATGAGCGAATCTGCTGAATATCTATATCACCGCTCTTTATGAGATCATGAGTGAAAAAGAATTTTGGAGAGATATGTTTTGTTCTGTCCCCTTTGATATACCCTCCTTTCAATTGAGCTATGCATGCTATATTATCTTCATATAAGACAGTTGGAATCTTTTGGCTCAAAAACAATCCACACATTATTTGGATATGTTGAGTCATTGATCTTAGTCAAACACACTCTCGACTTGCTTTGTGAACAGCAATTATTTCCGCATGATTTGATGAGGTGGCCGATAGAGTTTGTTTTGCCGAATGCCAAGATATAGCTGCACCTCCACAAGTAAATAAATATCCTGTTTGAGATTTACCTTTATGTGGATCTGATAAAAATCCTGCATCAGCATAACCGGCCAATTGTAATGCAGATTCATTGGAATAAAATAATCCCATATCACATGTCCCTCGAAGATATCGAAATATATGTTTAACTCCATTCCAATGCCTTCTTGTTGGACATGAACTAAATCTTGCTAATAAATTTACAGCAAAGGCAATATCAGGTCTTGTGGAATTAGCAAGATACATTAGTGTACCTATAGCACTAAGATATGGTACTTCTGGATCAAGAAGTGGAATAATAGGATCTTTCTTCTTATCAAGCGATCTGACAACCATCGGAGTTGTTAATGGATGTATTTTATCCATGTAAAATCGTTTTAACATTTTTTCAATGTAAGTTGACTAATGAAGAAAAATTCCATTATTCATATGCTCAATTTGTAAGCCAAGACAAAACTTTGTCCTTCCAAGATCCTTCATTTCAAATTCCCTCTTTAAACAATCAACTGCTTTTTGGAGCTCTGCAGGAGTTCCTATTATATTCAAATCGTCTATATATACAGCGATTATAACAAATTCTGATCCATTTCTTTTTATAAAAACACATGGGTAAACTGGATCATTTTTATAACCTTCTTTCAATAAATATTCGCTAAAACGATTATACCACATTCTTCGAGATTGCTTCAATCTATATAAGGATTTATGCAAACGAATTGCATAATCTTCCCGAGAGTTCTTACATCCTTCTGGCAATTTAAATCCTTCAGGGATTTTCATATAAATTTCAATATCTAAAGAACCATATAAATATGCTGTAACAACATCCATTAAACGCATATTAAGTTTCAGGTTCACTGCCAGACTAATTAAATATTTTAAAGTGATTGTATCCACCACAGGAGAATATGTCTCTTCAAAATCAATACCAGGTCTTTGTGAAAAACCTTGTGCTACAAGTCGTGCTTTATATCTCACGACTTCATATTTCTCATTTCGTTTTCGCACAAATACCCATTTATACCCAACGAGTTTCACACCATTTGGTTTTCGGACTACAGGTCCAAAAACTTCACGTTTTGAAAGTGAATTCAATTCTTCTTGAATTGCATCTTTCCATTTTGGCCAATCATCCCTATGTCTACATTCTTCAATTGACCTAGGGTCAAGATCCTCATTTTCATTGATTATTTCAATGGCAACATTGTATGCAAATTTGTTGTCGACAATTACTTCTTCTCGGTTCCACCTTTTTCCTGTAGTGACATAACTTATCAAGATATCTTCATCATTTTCAGGTACCTGGACCTCTTCTGGGGTCTTTTAGTTAGTTATATCTTAAGTTTCTTCTACAGGAACAGCCTCCTCAACTTGACCATCTTAATTATTTGCTCCTTTTTTCTTTCTAGGATTTTTATCTTTGGAACCGACTGGTCTACCACGCTTCAGGCGTGGTTTAGACTTATTTGCATTTATTGGTTGTCCTGCCGAGACATCAATTCTAATTGGAGTATTTTCAGCTAGAATGTGAGATTTGGTAATCCTCTTAAGATCAGTAAATGTATCTGGAAGTTGATTTGCAATGTTTTGCAAATGAATTATCTTCTGAACTTCACGTTCACATTGTTGTGTACGAGGATCTAGATGCAATAGTGATAATGTTTTCCATGATATTTCTTTATCCAGCTGCTTATTGTCTCCCCCTAATGTTGGGAAAGTTGTCTTATCAAAATGGCAATCATCAAAACGTGCCGTAAATAAATCTCCAGCAGATGGTTCTAAATACTTTATTGTAGATGAAGATTAATAACCAATATATATTCCCAACCTTCTTTGAGGTCCCATCTTTATGCATTGTGGTGGAGCAATGGGGACAAATACTGCACATCCAAAAATTCTAAGATGGGAAATATTTGACTCCTGACTAAAAGCCAATTGCATTGGGGAGAATTTATGATAACTTGATGGCTTGATGCATATAATTGTTGCTGCATGTAAAATTGCATGTCCCCAAGCTTAAATGAGAAGTTTTGTTTTCAAAAGCATTGGTCTAGCTATCAATTGGAGGCTCTTAATAAATGATTCTGCTAAACCATTTTGTGTATGAACATGAGCAACAGATTTTTCTATTTTTATTCCAGTTGCCACGCAATAATCATTAAAAGTTTGAGATGAAAACTCACTTGCATTATCAAGACGAATTGTCTTAATTGCATAGTCAGAAAACTGTGCTCTTAATCGAATTATCTGAGCGAGCAATCTAGCAAATGCTAAATTACGTGAAGATAATAAGGATACATGTGACCATCTTGTAGATGCATCTATTAAAACCATGAAATATCTAAATGGTCCACATTGTGGATGAATAGGTCCACATATATCTCCTTGGATACGCTTTAGGAATGCATGGGATTCAGCCCTGACTTTTGTCAGTGAAGGCCTTGCCTTGTAATTAGCTTTCCTTGAGAACAAGCAGCACATGGGAAATCCTTAAATTGAAGAATCTTCTGGTTCTTCAATGGATGTCCATGTGAATTTTCAATAATTCTTCGCATCATAGTTGACCCGGGATGGCCTAACCCGTCATGCCAAACAATAAATGTATTTTTATCAGTAACCTTTTGGCTTACCATAACATTTGCCTCAATTGTACTAATATTTGTATAGTACAAACCAGAAGATAATGCAGGCAATTTTTCCAGCAAACATTTCTCTCCATATCTATCAATTGTAATATGTAGATATTCCCCATTTTTCTCATGCATAGTCTCAATGTGATACCCATTTTAGCGGATATCTTTAAAGCTTAACAAATTTCTTTGAGACTTAGATGAATATAAAGCATCATCAATCACAAATTTTGTCCCTTTGGTTAATATTATGATTGCTCTTCCGGAGCCTTC
>QFDD01007614.1:0-14909 GCA_006871305.1 Vachellia collinsii
ATGCCTTGTTAATTGACTTTTACTGGATGTGAACCAGCGGGTTGCAGTATTACATCTTGAGGAAAGATGTGAACGAGCAATACAATGGGCATTGAAGATGGAGCCTTCTATAAAATGCTTGGTAGGTAGAAGTCAACATTTGATGCTTTGTCTGTCAAACAATGTCAATGCATTAACTTTTTTTTCTTAATTAACTGAAAAAGTGGAATACTGTTCATTTTCGTACTTTTAATTGCAGGTAGTCTCAGGAGGAGTTGCATCAAATCAATATGTTAGGTCTCGGCTTGATGTGGTTGTAAAGAAGAATGGCCTACAACTAGTATGCCCTCCTCCTAGCCTTTGTACTGACAATGGTAATAATTTATTCTAATTTTAGCTGTCAAAGAGATATGTAAATTTCAATTTGGTCTTTGCCAATATTCTTTTCCATTTTAGTCTCAATCATTAAAATGCGTGCAATGTCTCCCTATCTGTATGTTGACTTGAACTATTTTTGCTTACTTGACACTCACAACTCATGAAAATGGAGTGTAAGGGTAATCTTGCAACGCTTTGATGATTGAAGGATTAGACTGAACGTCCATCTACTTAATTGAGAATTAAAATTGTAATTATACTCTAGAATCCGGGACTTGTTTGGTACATAGAATGAATTGAAATAAAATTAAATTTATTTTGAAAATAGAAAATGACCTTTACATCCATGCTTTTAAAAATAATAAGGAAAGATAAACACTGTTGAACATTGATTATAAAGATATAATGGAGATTGCCCAAAAAAAAAAAGAAAAGAAAAGAAAAGAAAGGAAAGGAAAGTGGTCTTTTGTTCATTAACTTTCTTGATCCAGTTGCTAAAAGAGTTGTACGAATTTGATGGTCATAACTTGCACTTGCTCTTGAACTGACTAGGGGTAATGGTTGCTTGGACTGGCATTGAGCACTTTCGCATGGGACGCTATGACCCTCCTCCTCCCGCACAAGAACCTGAAAACTTTGTGGTAAGTTTTGAAAACAGTGATATTAGATGGACTGATCAATTGGGATTCATAATTTTCTAAGTAAGATGTCATGATGTTAAACAATGTCTTAATCTAATGAAAATCTAATTTGACTTGAAAAGTTATCGAATCAGCCAACTTCCTTCCATCCTCCCAGTTTGATTTCCCAGCATGACTCTCCACATATGCTGAAACCTAGGATGATCTTTTATATATAGTTTAGAAATTAGATGTACCTGCGAGTCTTCGAGGCCCTGTTTGGTTTCTCGGAGAGAGTAAAATGATCATTTTCTCAACTTTCTGCCAGTGTCAGTTTCATTATTCAACAGTTTTTATCTTTCTTTGTTTTTTTGGGTTTTTTTTTTGAGACAATGACATAAAAGTTTTTTTATTCATCCTCAAAATCACCTTTTTCATTCTAGTAGTGGGTAACTTGTGAACATTATGCATTTGGTTTCTCATTGAATAGATAGGATCTCTCATTCTGGTATTATGCTTTTGTTTTTGTCAATCCAGATATAATTTATAAAATTAAATGCGGATAAAGTATTAAAGAGGAGCATAAAGAAGAGGTGGTTGATGAAAAGATGAGACTAGTTTGAATATAGTCACATTCATTGTGAAAGATTTTATTTATAGTATTTGACATTTGAGTAGCAGCTAACATTTACATTTGCTATCCATTTCAGTATGATGTACGCCCACGGTGGCCATTAGGGGAAGAGCATGCCGAAGGAAGAAGTGAAGCTCCCTCCGTAAAAAGGGCACGGGTTCATCCATCTTTGACATCTTTGATACAAGCAACATCACAATAGTAATCATTACATGAGCCTCTACTTTTCTTCAGTCTTCTTTATGAATCATTCAGATTTGAAAAGATAGTGATTCCTTGTCACTGGAATGGATCTAGTATTGGATTAGTTAGGCGAAACTTGAAAATATTGACTTGCTTATATGTTTGTGTGTATTATATATATTGAGTTAATATATTGATTTTAGTCTGAATAAGTGTATATGTATCAATGTTCACCCTGGCCAAAAAAAACTGTATATGTAACAATGTTCTGTTATCTACTGAAGTTGATGTTCTTTTTGTGCTCTAGAATTCCATATAATTAGCCCGTTCATTCTCTCTGCTTGCTCAACTTATAAACGAGTACAAAAACTAGATTAATTCATGAAGTCCCATATGATTGGCCTCTTGAACTAACAGTTACTTGTATATTTAAGTAGAGTATTTAAAAACAAAATGGACGATTCACCAAAAAAAAAAAGAAACAAAGACAAAATTGGAGATTGATATTACTAAGAATTATGATTAAAGAAAACCCTCTAATAAGGTCTTTTTGCTAAAAGAACACACACCATATTAGTGAAATAGCAAATCCTTCTGAAAGTAAATTTCAGTAGCTTTGCTGCTATTTTATTGTATGTGACTCCTATTGGCTTCTTCATCAATCTCTGAATCACAAGAGAACACAAACTCTTACATGATGATTAGGGATATCAAGAGAATTGGTTAGGCGGTTAGGGAACTTCATGCACTCCTAATTATAAATTATATGTCTTACCGCATCATTTTAAACTCTATAAGCCCACAGACATTATATTTGGTATTTCATCATATTGATATTCTTGAAGCAATCAGGTTTGTGTATTGAATTAGATTTCACAATTCAAACCATTCAGGGGAAATAAAAATAAGTTACATTGACATTCTTTGACTTTTATTGATATTATACAGTAAAATCTTTTAACCTTTAAAACCTTCACATACTTTTGCTAAAAAATATTGCGTGCTTGAAAGATACAAGTCAATTCACTGACCTTGCAAGGCATTAGACTTTGATAGAAGTAACATTGTTGAGCAGCATGTCAACAATTTCTGAAGAAACCTTTGAAGCTGACGCTTTTAGATTTTTGATCTTAACTTCAGTCTCTTCTTCAAGTCTTTTCACGTTAGATCCAGAGTTCCCACTACTCTATACAAACATAAGCAAGCAGAAAAAAAAAAACACATAAAAACAGGAAATAATGATTCAGATATTGAACTCTTGAGCCTATGTAGCATTACTTTCTCAAAAATCACAAGGTTTCCAAGTAAAAAGCCTCATCACACATTTTTTTAATTCATCACTTGACGTTAGACAAAAGCACTATGTTCACTGTGTTTGTTATTGTGAAAGATTAACTTGTAAATCCTTTAAATTTTAGGGAGATTCACTATAAGATTTTAAGGAATGAACATAATTATCAAAAAGTCCCCTAACAATTGAGTTGCATGCCACGATAAGTTTAATACAAGAAACTAGAAAATTACTACACATTCATGCTGTTAACTTGTTATTCAAACTTTTTGTTGACTACATTTTTTAGGACCACATAGTAATTCTCCCAGTAAAATATGCAGCATGGTTAAAAAAAAAAAAAAACTTGTGTGCATTTTGTAAGAAACTCAAAATAGGTGTGGCACTGTTCATATCTTGTTAGTGGTATCCTAACTTCTCACATTTTAGATTGACAATACCTCTGAAAGACTCTTCTGGTATTCATTTTCCATGTGGGATTTGTACACAGCTGCTTCTCTCTCAGCTTCCTCTTTTGCCTGCTTCAATCTCTGAGTTCTCACTGAGGAATAAACACAGTACGCATATCTTCACATCATTTAGCTAAAAAAAGGAAAATAAACCATACAGATTGTGGTTCTGATTCATGACAAGCTCTATGTTTCTGACTATTTGTAAAAAAAAAAATAAAAAAAAAGTTAAGGTGCAAAATTTCTTTTAAAGTATTCAGCTAGGAACAATGTTACCTTGTTTTAAACCATAGCAATTTTGCCCCATTTAGTTAAAAAACTAACATTGACCATTATGAAATTGATATCGATTGTTAACATTGTTACTAGTAAAGGGCAATATCGCTACGTTTAAAAATTTCTAGGGATGACAATGGATCCAAAAAATCTTCAAGGGAAAATTTGCATCTTAAAATAATACACACACACACACGTAACTCTGGCATGAATCGATTCAACTGCTAAGAAGTGAAGAAGCTGAGATTGTATGATAAAGGCCATTGGATCATCTCACAGTTTCTTGCACTGGAAACGATGTGTTGAGCTTCCTGTTCTGCAGTTAACAGCATCTGAATTCCTCCTTGTCCTCTAAAGGGATCCATGGTAACTGGCAAAACATTATCAAATATATAATTATGCGTAACAGAACCTAAGAAATTAATAATGAAATCTCCAAATATAAATCTGTATCGTATTAAGCCATTCGAGCTATTTTTTTTTTCCATCGTATTAATCTGTTTCTAAGAAGCATGTTCTCCGGCAATGAAATTTCCAGACGGATATTGAAGCAATTTGGTCTGTGAGAATCCAGGATTATGCGATATAATGCACTGATTCAATTTTACAAAGCCAAGAGAGAGAGAGAGAGATTAAATCAAAATGTGGCAGAGAGTGAGGGGAAAAAAATTGAAAGTTGGATCCTGAAATTACCAGAATGAAAAGAAGCTGGTTATACGAAAATGGTCAATAATGGGAAGAAGGAAGGATGATGGTTGAGAGTATAGCTTCGTTGAAGAGTGTCCTCTAAACACTCCTAAATGAGCGGTTTGTGATTTGGATTTGTTATCTACCAAGTCAAATATTATATTTAGTTGAATTCTTTATTTTTTTTTGTTTCCTTCAAAATGAACCATCTTTTTAATCCATGTCCAAAATTGTAGGATCATTTATAATTTTTTTTAACTCATCCATCTCTTTGTATGCCTAAAAAAATGACTTTATGTTCAATCAGTCCAATCAGTCACGACGGCCCAATTGCCAACAACAGTCCAAGACGAGGTCCAGCATTAGTCTCTGCAACCGAGACTTGCCAAAAACCTCACGCCTACGACCAGCGTCAGTGACCGTCTACCCAGCAACACAGACGTTCGTCCCCTGGTTTGTGACCGCCTCACAACCCCATGAATGTCGGATCAGACCGTTGTGATCCACGAATTCAGCACCCACGCTGCCTAGATCTACGGAGTCATACTGCAACTATTCAATGGTAAGCACATCATGAATTGATCTATTTATTTTGGCTAATCTGTAACGAGAGGATGATCTGATCTAATCCGCTCACTAAGAATAACTCTTCTTCTTCTTCTACTGATTTCTCTCACTCAATCACTGTACACTACTCCTGAACGTTAATAAGAATCTTTGGCCTAGCCATCTTGATACCCTCTTTTTCATTCTTGCATCAGAGACTGTATTGTTATTTTCATCTTATACTGTTGATTTCCTGAACCTTCCTTTGAAAGCATATTTCCCCGAAATTTGCACAAACACTCTTCACATTAAAAAATTACTACATACGTTTCTAGAGTGTAATAATTACTACTTCTATTTGAACAAAAAATAATCTCATGTTTATTATTTTCATTATATCATTCACAATTATTAAGCTTGTATTTGGTATAAACTAATTATATTTTAATGTTAAAATAATTCAAATTTTTATAATTAGATATAATTACTATCACAAAAGTGGCATACGGTTATTTTCTTACAAAAAATGGTGAAAATAATTTATATATGAATGATAATAAAGTAAGATAAGTTGTCAACTCATGTTAATGTGAGTAGTAGGGGTTCTAAACCCTTGAACAAGTGGCAAGGGCTTCAAATATCAACTTTTGTGTATACAAATTTAGTTAGAAAGACCTTATCACCAAAAAAAGAAAAGTTAGAACGACCATGGATATTAACTCTAGTGGGAAGGGTTTATTGTTCATAATCTGACGAATTAAAATTCGAATCTCTATTGATAAATGTCTATATTTAATATTCGATAGTGTTTCAAATAAGATTGTTTTAAGTAGAATATATGTTTTTACCAAATTTGAACTTAATTTGAAACATTCAATATTTCTACACACAAATTTTCCCCAGTTTCAATACAAAACCTTGTGTCTAGATTATATATATATATATATATATATATTTGGCTAAATGTCATTTACCATAATATTTCTTAATAAACTAAACAACATTCTACCTAATAAATTAAGTAGTATTTTCAAATAATAAACTTCATTATTGAGAACAATTTGAAATTTTTAAAAATTTAAACTAATTTTAATTGAATTATTCATTCTAAGTATTTCGTATATCCTTAAAATAAAGACAGGAGGCACCATAAGGATGAATGCTACTCCCACCAGCCAATTGACTTTTTTTTTTTTTAAATTAAGAAAACTAAACATAACTTAAAAGTATTTATTTCTATTTATCATTAGATTATTAATCAATTTATAAGTTAGGAAAATCAGTTTACAGAAAAAAGATAGTTATAAATACTTTAAATTAATGTATTTAGCTTTTTTAAATCATAAAAAAATTAACTAACTTTTATTTTAATGACTAGATGTAGTATTTTATAGGGAAGAAAATAGAACAAAACTACCAGAACACAAATAATCAAACTCAATTATAAAACAACGTTAAATTCTTAAAATGATCAAACTTAAATTATCATCACACTCAGAGAGAGAGGGAGGGAGGGAGGGAGGGATCTTATTGTTTCAATTTTAACAGAAAAACCACATTGTTTTAGACTTAGGAGGGACACACACACACACACACACACACACAACTCGTCCAACCTACTAGCTTAGCCAATCTGGTCCTGGGATAATCAGGCTACACCAGATTGGTTTAAAATCATACTGAGTTCAAAGAAGATGAGGAAGGTACGCCTTTAAAGCGAATATGGTTAGGAAGGCAAGATTTCTTGGGAGCTTTTCTTTTAATATATTTTTTTTCTTTAGTAATTGTGAAGCACATGATGTTTCCTCATCAATGGATTCACATCATCATTATGCAGTGTGATGTTAGTATAGTCTCTGATACGATTCTTAATATAATATCTAATTTGGAATGCAATTTTGTACTAAATATAAAATCTTTTTCTGCTTTATCTTCCAAAAATTTTCAGGTGCAACCAACAAAACTAAGAAAAGTTAAAACTTACCAAGCCTTACAATCACCAAAAAATTCTCACTTCAATAGCAAGATTCAAATCCACACCTTGGCAAAAGGTTGGCGAAAAGCTATACTCCACACGGGTTCTTTGCAATGAATAAACACATGAGATGAGTTTATTTTTATAATTGGATGTTTAGAGGAGTTGATGAAATCAGCTATCCTCAATTTTTTAAAACACAAAACACATTCCCCTAATCCAAATGCTTCAAAATCTCTAAACATTGCTTCTTGTAGTTATGAATATGGAAATGGCTAGAATAAACATGTTAGTAATAAAATTTTATAGAATTTTACATCGACCATTTTTTTTCTTGCGTGAAAAAGTCCCCCCAATAAAAATTTCATTGACGAAAAATGATCAGAGCATTTATCCTGTGTATATGAAATTTGCAGAGTACCTATATTTACTGTGTATAAAAATTCATCATATCCTTCTCAACAATAAAATCTTTAATGGGGATCTTCTTCCCTATTTCCTCCCTTTTTTATGACTAAAGTATCGTCCAAAATAAAAAAAAACTTCTAATTTAACCAAGTAATTTATCTTGATCAAATTAGTCCCTCAAACAAATTTCTATGAACTATCTAATACTCACCTCGGTCTCACATATAAAACATCTTTTATAGTGCATATTGGAGTAGTATATTGGAATTTAACTCCAACTTATCTATCTTTCCTAATCCCTTCACGCCGCCACATAAAAACTTATGACTAACCCTTCAAATGTTCATAGATTCTTAACAATCATGAGAACGTTTAAGAGCAGAAAATCTCATCTTGTGTCGCAAATGATGAGCATACTCAGTATAACTACAAAACCGAAGGAGCATACACAAGTGTTAATTGTGTCAAGAAAGAGTGTTTTGATTCTTAACAATGATAAGAAAATTTTGGAGATGAGAGCAAATATTCTATGAAGGGTCAGCTTAAGATGCCAATACATGATGAACTCAGTAGTAAATGTCACTGTAAAGAGACCTGCAGCTGCAAGCACCTCAAAGCCAGCCACATGTCATATAGTATGATATTTGATGAGATGTTGATTATCATCGTCGTAATTGCCTCTGTAAATTTTGTCAAAGAAGGGTAAATCATTTGTTAGGCTAAAAATGCCATGATAGACTAGAATTTAAGTAGTAACATTGTTATTCCGTAAGAGAAGCTCAAATGACAAATGGAAATCTGTAGCTTCATAGAAATACTCTCATTGCAAGAATGTGCAAAATACGTCCTTCGTTCCCTTTTATAAGCAGTTTTTGGGTATGACATGTTCCTTGTTCTAAGAGACAGCTGGAAGCTGTCTCAATTTTTTTGTTAATTTCTCATTTTACCCTCATTTTATTGCTCATATTACCCATATCATTGTATTTAATTCCCTCATTTTTCTCTCCAACACACATTCTCTCTCTCTTCCACATAAATGAAGGTATTTTTGGCAAAAAAAAAAAAAGTTACATTTTTTACATATTTATTGTCTCCAACCACTTTTAACCAACTTTCCTGATGACATGATTCGGTTGTTAATACAACGAAATGATTAGACGCATGTAGCAAAGGTGAAGACATACTCTTGGGGCATTGTTGACTAATTGTGGACGTTTGTCAGCCACTCTCTCTGGATCTGGTATCAACTCCGGACTATCGTGCTTACAAAATGCCTGCAAAGCTCTTCTAATAAATGGGCGAACAATATTCACCTCCATTGCTGACAAATTCTTAATCTGCAATATCACAAAATTCACAGGCATGCTTGAGCATAAATATAAAAGAAAATCGATGAGAACATTCAGGGGCACACTGAGCTCATCACCAATCTAAACCATCAACGTTGATTTTGAACGGTCTGGATTTGATTTGATTTTCACATTTTAAAGAACTGTTTATTTTAATACATGTAAAATTTAAAATAAAGATAATCTTATAATTGACACTTCTGAAAAAAAAAATGAATTTATCATTTAAAAAATCATAAATTAAAAAAATTCAAATTTAGCCCATCCAAATTTAAATTTTAAATGGTCTAGATTTCGCTGTAGCGATGAATTCTCGATGCGCACCACTGTGACGAGCACTGAATGAGAACCCGAGAACATTGGGCCATAGTGTGTGAAGTGTTCATACCTCTCCCTCTCACACGAAGCATTCTTAAAACGACATGCAATTTTCAAAGAGTTAAGAGGATCTAATCTCAATGCTATTGTTATAGGTCAAGAAAATGATAGCAAAATGCCAAACGTCCACGCACCATTTAACATGTAAAACATTCAACATAATGATGCCATTAAAATATATTAAAGAAATTACCTTGACAGCAATTGTACGACCATTGAATGCCTCCAAGTCAGTCCTTACTTTATGAAATCTTACATCTCGTATGTCCTCAATTAGAGACCTCACCTTTAAAAATTGGATGTAAGTCAAAGATCAAGAAGAAAGGCTTGGACAATTGCAGAAGGATAAAGATTCTTAAACTAACCATGTATACATCAGGAATGTCCTCGCGTGCACTAAAAATACACAAAGATATTAGTTAGTCACATAAAAGCAACAAACAGAATAAGTTGATGTCATTAAACTTACTGATCAAAGAGAAGTCTTGAGATTTCTACATAATGAAATGGTAATTTTTCAGACATTTCCTGAGATTCTCGCTCAGCCTCCAGAACTTGAGTTAAATTATCTATTCACAAACAAAAGGTGTGTGCAAACATTAAAGTTTCCCTTACCCTGTCACTTTGCAATAAGGTAAAAAAAACTCATTTTCACAAATTTCCACAAGGCAATAGATCATAATAAAAAAAGAAGAAGAAGAAGAAAGAAAACAGATTGTAGGCAAGTGTGAGCCAGAATGCTTAATTTATTTCACTTGGGACACAGGATGAGCTAGGTAATTTTGGCTCATTTAGCGCCTATCACATATGACCTATCATAGATGCTTGCTTATTTCCTTCTACCAGACTCTATAATAGAACCTATAACATAGCCTACATACATTTATTAACTCTAACATTCCCTCTCAAGTTCAAGCATTGCTGTTGATCATGCTCAACTTGTTACGAATATACTCAATCCGAGCCCCATCAAAAGCTTTTGTAAAAATATCACCCAATTAATCTCCTATTCTGGCATGTTTTGCAGGGATAAAATTTTCCTGAATCTTATCATGAACAAAATGACAATCAATCTCAATATACTTGGTGCATTCATGAAAGATAGGATAAGAAGCTATGTGCAGACTTCCTCATGAAGATCACCATGTCAAAAGGCATTTTTGACATCTGATTGATGTAAAGATCATCAGTGAGTAGCAGCCATTGGAATTAAGAGTTTACAGAGATAAGTTTTGCCACGGGTGAGAAATATCTAAGTAGTCCACCCCTATAGGTTTGAGCATACCCTTTAGCGACAAGTTGAGCATTGATATGGGAAACTATGCCATCAGGGTTCATTTTGACAGTGAACACCCACTTCCATCAACTAGTCCATGTACCATTGCCATCAAGAGATGACATCTCTTCCTCCATTGCAACGTGTCAACCCAAGTGAGATAATGCTTCACGTACAGTTCTAGGAATAGAAACATTATCTAGGGAAGCAATGAATGAACTAGAAAGAGTAGACAAAGGGTCACAAGAAACGAAGGGTGAGATCGGATAAGTACACTTCCTTTTACCCTTTTGAAAGGTAATAGTTAGATCAAGACCAGGATGGCAGGAAGATCAGGAGCAGACTGTTAGATTGCACAAAATTGGATTTGAGAACAAGGAGGATGGTGGAGGGCATGAGTCTGAACTGGCAACAATATTCTTATGATGTCTAGAATAAACAAGAGAATAATTGGTCAATCAGATGCTAGAGCTGGCAAGAATCCAACAGAGTCCGTTGGGTGAGAGACAATATAGATTAACAGGTCATCTTCCACCTCACGTTAGGAAGGTTGTGGAGAATAGAAAGGAGTGCACTTGGGAAATGCAAAATATTAACTGTGGAAGCAAAACACCAATACTCCTTTTGGAGTTGAGAGTACCCAAGAAATGCACATTTAAAAGACTTTAGATCCAAGTAGATAAGTTGAGGTTGAACATCCCTGACAAGGCGAGTGCAACCAAAGATTCTAGGCTCAATAGGAAACAAAGGCTTTGAAGGAAAAAGGGTAGTATAAGGTATGATATATTTAGTAGTGAGGAGGGCATTCAATTGACCATGAAGCATGCAACAAAAACTGTAAAAGCCAAGAAGGGTTTTTGAACCTTCATTTGAAATAAATGCACTCATGCCGCTTTAAGTACATACCTATTCTTATGCTCATCCACACCAATTCGGGCTGATGTATCAACATAAGAGGACTGAAGAATACCATTATGAAGAATATATGACTAAAATAAATCTGAACGATATTCTTTAGTATTGTCGTTGCATAAGGTTCATATTGAAATATTAAATTGAGTCTTAATCCCACCATAGAAGGCGCAAAAGTAGGAAAATAACTATGAAATATTTTATTACATATAACCAAGTGACATGATAGTAATAATCATTAAAAAAGTAACAAAGTAATTGAAAACAGACTTATAATCCATGGGATAGGGGCCCCAAACATCAAATGAACTAACTCAAAAGCGGACGCTTTACATTTATTGACTCTAGACAGAAGAGGGAGAGTATGATGTTTTGCAAATTGCCATGAGTCACAGTCCAAGGATGATAAGTGTTGAAACTGGGCACGAAGCTTCTTCATAGAAGAGAGATGGCTGACCCAAATGACAGTGTCTCTTAAAGGAGTCAAAACATTGGAGAAAGCAAATGGGTGATGCACTTGATCATCAAGAATATTGTGACCGCCAGACTAATAAACTCTACCAAAAATTCTTTTCATTGTAACATCCTGAGCAAAGCAACAATTAAAAGAAGACTAAGCACAACATTTCAAGTTATGAGAGAGTTTACTAACAGAGAGAATATCAAAAGAAAATTCTGGAACACTCGACACTAATGACAACCAAATTGATGGGGCAGGTTGAGCAGTTCCAAAACCAAGAACACAACATGTAGAACCATTGGCTATAGTAACACTAGAAAGGTCAGCAAGTAATCGGAAAGTAGAAAAAAGACTTCAGTTACCTGTCATGTGGCCTATAGCACTAGAATCTATGATCCATTTGGATGACGAGAACAGACATTATTTGAGTTACATATCTCAGTAACAACACCAATAGGAGAAGTTGAGGATTCCAGTGATTCCTGGTATTTAGAGAACTTGGCATACTCAGCAGCAGAAACCATAACTTTTTCCTCATATGGTGTAGGGAAAGAGGATGCAACATGTGTGAATTGAGCTTTCTGCTGCTTGTTTTGAAGCTTTCTACAAGTACACTTTATATGGCCCAATTCACAGCAATAATAGCACACAACTCTAGATTTTGGGTTACGGTTATTAGCTCCACCTAGCTTAGAACCACCACAATTAGGTGTACCAAGATTGACTAGGGCACTTTGATGTTCAACAAATTGCTTTGGTCGGAGACTCTCAGCACATAGCACTTTAGAAAATGTTTCCTGAAGATCAGAGAGCTCAGTTTCAGATAGGATTTGAGACTGCCCTGTTTCATATTCAGATGGGAGACCAATAAGAAAATTCATGATGGCCATTTTCTCTAGCTGAGTTTTTTGTACCTTCAAATCAGTAGTAAAATGAAAAAGCATATTCAATTCTTCATAAGTCTCTTAAAGTCCATAAAGTAGGCCTTAAGCGGCTTATCCTGCATATCTGCTCTATAAAAAGCTTTACAAACTTCATAAATCTGAGACATATTCCCCTTTCTTGAGTACAAGAACTCCAAATAGTCTATTAGTTCTTTGACTAATTTACAATGATTGATCAAACCTATGATCTCACATTCAATAGAATTATGAATCTGCAAAAGCAGTTGTGCATCATCCCTTAACCAATCTTGGCGAGAATCATCTTTGGGGGAATCCTTAGTCAAATGATCTTCTTTTTCAACGCTCCGTCAACAGATATGAACTATCTTACTCCAATACAAATAATTTGTCCAGTTGAGTATATGATCAATGACTTAAGTCACTGCAGCAACATCAGTTATCACTATAGATTGGTTATCTGCCGTCAAGAATTGTGATCAACAACACCAAGTAGAAATGCACTTGGCACACAAAGCAACAAGAGGTCCTAAATAGAAATACTAAATCAATACAATGGTCACGCTAGAGTAGTCACAACAAGAGCCAAACAGAACCAACCAGAAAATTCAACAGTCACACTAGGGACTATAAGAAAGAAACATCTCAACTAGAAGCACATGGTCACCAACTAGAGAGACTAATGCTTGATTCACAAGGATCAAACGAGTGAAGGTGTTGGAAAACGTGAACCCGAACCAAGAGACAAACATAATTAGGTCAGAAATGAAGTATTGACGCCGGAGGAGAACGCCATCAGAAATACTGCCACAGTCATCTCCATCGCCAACGTGTAAAGCAACAACAAGACTAAAGGTGGTGAGTGAAGCTCATGTGCTAGTCAAATGGTCATTGGATTCAAGTGATCCACCAATCAGAGGATGATGAGGTGTCTTGTCATGGCAAAGATGCTAAATAACCTAGTGGAAATGCCTCAAAAAATGACCCTCGCACGAGCTTACCATGTTGCATACAAAGAACACAATTTTGAAACCATAGATTAATAAGCTCTACTACCAAGTCTGAGCCAAAATGCTTAATTTATTTCATATGAAAAATGGTTATATGTATACACAGAGGATGAGCCTAGGTAATTATGACTCATTGAGTGCCCATCAACATAGCCTATTGCTCCATCCTACATTATCTATCACAAAGGATGCTTGCCTATTTCCTTCTAGCAACCTCTCTAATATAATATAACATTCAATTGGGGTACGAGCATTAGCATTTAGAAATACCAAAACCCATTAGAATAGAACTTGTTCTTTAGGGAGACTATTTATGTTTTGATTATGTATTCTGACATCAGGCCTTCAATGGTAAACATATATAAATCTTAAGAAAATCTCACTCGTACACCTCTTCACTCTATTTCCCTTTCCCCCTATCTTCTTCCCATTAAATAGAAAGCAGCAAATTTATGATTTTTCCCTGACAAAAATAAAGAATGAAATATCACCATTAATCAAAATGATCAAAGGAAAATTAATAGACAAGAAATAAATGCAGCTCACCAACTGACATCCATTCGGGAGGGCGAATGGAGCATTTTCCTCTCTTCTTCAAAGCCACAGCCAACCACAATGGCACTTGAGTAGCTATTTGTGGGGCAAATGGACCAAAATCTCCCTGCCATTTTCACCGAAATGACGTTGATATCCCAATGTTGTTATATCTTTTTTAAAAGAAGTCTTTTGTCCTACTCTCTGAGAAGGAAGAGCACAAGCTACAACTAATACTTACACTTATCAGATTGAGAGCATCCATTTTGAGATTGGGTACAATCTCAACCGTGTCATCCTCCGCCACAAATTCAAGCTTAGCAACAAAACCACGCCCACACATTATTGTCAGCAGCTAATTTAAACAAAAGTATGATGAAATTCTTTAACTATTCAAGCAAAAATACCTCTTCCGCTGAAAACAGAGAGAGGTGCGGATCAGATTGGCCAGCCATCTCTTTTGAAATCCACAAGGGTTTGACTCTTCTGGGCGCACTTTCTACTAAATCAATATCGCCTTTGCATCACTGACAGATTACTCAGAAGACTATAACTCAGCAAAATGAGCAGCATTACCTTTCAGAAACTTCTAACTGTTTGCTTTGTCTTCCCAATCTGCTCCCTTCGGATTTTTCGTTTCTATTACTTCTCGCCGTCTTCTT
>QFDD01007615.1:0-14991 GCA_006871305.1 Vachellia collinsii
GTGTATACCAAAAAGTATCTCTCGTCTATCTTTCCCCTGATCATACCCTTATCTTCACAGACTTCAAAATTTTAAATCTGCATTACTTACAAAAATAAATTAAAGACGTATTAAGAAATTAAAAAGGCATTGCCTTATAAAATTGTACTTCTTAAATGTGTCCGAAAGTATTAAATGATACTCACTTTCAACCCTTTTAATTTTTACAGGAAATATCACCCTCGTCGTCCTATTTACAAGATGGTGAAATAAGTAAATTATTCCAATCAATAATTTTTACATGAATTGTCCTTTTTATAAAATCCTTTCAGCCTAATTAAATGATTTAGAAAATTGGTTAAAATTACTTTAAAAAATGAATATTTTTTTAAGTATGCCTTTATTTATAAGAGATAAGAAAAAGAATGTTGAATGCGTAAAAAAAGGATTAGGAGAGGTAATATAATTAATTGACTGTAAAATAGGTAGAAATATATTCAACATTAAGAAAACTATAAATGAAATCTTATAAAAAAAATGATCAAATAAGTTCAAAATTGGGATCTTATGAAAAATTAGAGGATGGAGTATATGTTAGAGATGGGCGGTGGTGTGTATGGGTTAAAGGGTAAATTTGAAGCGTGGGCATTGGGAGTAGCCGAGTAGGGCCTATGAACTGTGGCCACCGAAGGAGGCTTGACACTGATAGTGTCAGCCTCTTTCAAAATTGCACTCCAACGCAGCCTGTGGAGTGGCATCTCCCGTTTGGGAGGTCACGCTTCCAGATGTCTTTGGTTCTTCAACATCTTAATGTCTGCATCTTTAAATTTTTTTTTTTTTTAAAAAAAAAGAATTGCACTTCAATAACCCATCCTGTGGGTTTGAACTTCTCACCAAGCATAAGGGTTTGAACCCCCCATTGCAGTGTTTAAAGAGACTTCTTCCAACCAATTTAAAGAGACATCTTTAAATTTAACGGTGCTTAATATTGCTATGATCTAAAATGAAGGATTATTTCGTTATACATTTAGATTGTGGTAAATCCAATCTCTTTCCAAAACTTTTTCATACCAACAAAAAAAAATTGCACTCCAAATCTCCAATGATTCCATTCCCAACAAGTAATAACATGGAGGGATTTCAAAATATTACTCAATTGAATAATAGAATCAACAATCACAAACGATTTAGTATTATCCTGGTTACCTTCAGGATTTTATACAGTTTACTAAAATTTATATTTATATGTCTATTAAATGAAAATGACATTGAAAAGGGGAATTAGGGGTTTCATTATTTGTTGTTGAGTTCATTCACGCAGGATACTTATCTGATACTCTTACACTGCATGAACAAAAAAAAAAAAAGACTCAGAATTTTCTGAACCTTGATGCAGAAAAGAATTCAAAGATGAAATACGGAAATATAAGTGGGAAAATCATGAATAAAAAAAAAACAGAAAAAGGGGTAAAAGACTTGAAGGCTGGGGGATAGGGGCAGGGGACAGAAAAGATGAAGAATGGGAACGCAGTGTTTGGGAGTTGGGACGGTGATGGACTCCGATCGAATTGCGAAGGGGTCCCCCCCAACCCCAAGTTGTTCACCCCACACATGCCAATGCATCCACGTGCTCCACTCCCACCATTTCCTTAATCCTCCTCATAATTATATTCATCTTCTCAGTTGTGACACACTTCTAATTATTGTTTTATGTATTTATTGCTTTCAATCAACCTTTCCAACAAAACTATCAGAACATCACGTCCGTGCATTATTTATGAATTTTTTGTCCAGATCTGTAACCATTTTTTAAACCCTATAAAAGGAATTAAATGAAAATTGTATAAAACCTACTAAAAAATTGCACAAAAGTGTCTTATTTTTATTTTAATTTTTGTTGCTAAGCACGTATACTCTCTTACTTAGGAAGGCAATCATAACTAAATTACAATCAAATAATATGAGCAATTCTTCTAATTGGAATTTGAAACTAAATCCATGAGTGAATTGACCCATTCACTGTTAAACCCAACACACATTCATTATATGGCAGCCAAAGATTTAAAGAGAGGAATGAGGGAAAACAAAACAAGAAAGTAGGCCCAACAAAGCTTAAAAGAGAGGAACAGCCCACATGATGTCCGGGCCTTAGTTTTTGAGAAACCGGTAGGCTTATTCACTGTCACTTTCTCTGTTGTGGGCTTCGTTCTATTCTTTGCCCAAGAGTAAAACAATTTATTCAAGTTCCCATTAGCAAATGTGCCCATATTAGTATCTTAGAGTATCTTGAACAGGAATGTGCTTAGGGAAAAAAAATTAAAATTTAAATCGAAGGGGGAAAGGATAGAGGAGGGGATGCATTCCCCTTTAAATTCAGTACAGAATGACTCCGTTCAACCCCGCTTCACAATGGTCAATAAATGTATCCCATATCAAGAACAGTGCTTCTGAGTCTGATTGCTCACCTAGCCTCTGCAACGAGGAAGAAGCCTAATGAAATACCTCACCGTGTAGTTTTACGTGGCAATGGCATTTGCAACTCGTATACCAAACCTTGCCCTCACTGTTTTTCGTTGGTCAAGTGTAGCCTTGCTAAAATGTAGCATCAAGACAAGCCCGTCGTCCAGAAAGATTTTTTCTTTCCAGAATTCTGTGTGAAGCACTAGCACCAAGTATTACATTAATAAGCATGTTTGGGGGAGTAACAAAACCTTGATTTTGAAGGAAAACCAAGGTTTTGAAAAAGCTGTTGACAAACATGTATCAAAAATATAAAATAGCTTTTGGGCCTAAAACCATGGTTTCAGAAGTGGTAGACAAACATACTCAGATTCTCTAGAATAACTTTTAATTCTCAAACATGGTTTGAGGGTGGAAACCATGGTTTTCCAAAAAGCTATTTTTTCCAGCTTTTTCAGAAGCTATTCTCTAAAATCTATTCTCTAAAATAACTTTTATGCAAAACGAGAGACAGAATCAATTCCTAAAATCAAAATCCAAACATGCTAAGAGTACTCCACATCATAAACAAATTAAATTCAAGGTTCTGGTTTTTCCTCCGAAAATCTTGGAAGTTGAACCAGCGAGTTCACACGGGTCACACCTTCCAAACCCAACCAGTTCTGATCTTCTGCTGATGCTGTTTCACCTTCCACACCAGCTGTTAGGCCACTGTATGTCTCGTTTTCATCTGAGGACCTCACCGTGAAGTTTCTCTGCAGAGAAGGCTCAGACTTTCGCCCATCGTCTGATTCAATTGGATTTCCTGAATGGTTGCTCAGGATGGTGGCAGAAGAGTAGCCTTGATCGTCATAGTCAGATTCTGCATCCATTTTGCCGTCCAGAAATAGGCACACGACAGCACAATCATCCATCTTTGAACTTGGATACTTGAGTTTCCACTCTCTAGCTGCAGAATCCACCAGAATCCGCGCCGCAGATGACCGTGATGGTGCTGAAGCTACTATCTCAACCACTTCTTCATTGCTTAACACATCCCACACCTGTAGGGTTTCAAATGAGAATCAGAGTATAATTCGCGCATATAACTGCAGAGGAAAGTAGTAGCAGCACAGTAAGACAAACACTAAGTTGAGGCAGAATGGAAAACATGTTGGTTCTCATCAAAGATCATTATAGCAGAACGGAAAACCTCTATATACAACAACAAAGCATAGTCTACTACGTATACACATACACACAATCATATGTATCACTGTTGTGAATTTTAAAGTGCAATCTTACACAAAATCCTGCTTAAACTCAACAATCTTTGAAGCTGTTTGCTTTTATCAATTGAAAGAGATAGTAGGTGGCCAGGGAATCAAAAGAAAAAATTGTGATTGGTTATGCATAACTCAAGGCCTTCAAGCAATTTTTTGACCACTCAGTTGCGTTTCACATAGAAACACACGTGAGGCGATTATGGATTATGATAAAGCTGAAAATGACCTGAGTCTTGACCAAAACATAACTGTTGATTCTATGCAATTAATGGCCAATGATATAACGGCGTCTAAATGGTCAAAATATCAGTAAATCTTGGAAACAACTTGCATTCAAGACGTCTCAACCAAGTTAACATTTAATGGGTCATCATACATATATAATATATCCAAATATCAATTCCACTCAGTCATGGCAAAGAGCAGTAAGTAGATGTAAACGATGGGAAGAAAATAACTAATCCATATCACCGAAAAACAGGTTAGCTCATAGAATAGTGGATGATTTGTTACCAAATGAACCAAAAAAATTATGAGACTGAGAACTTTTACCCCATCTGAGGCGATAACAATGAACTGGTCTTTGTCTGTAAGAAGACGGTGACAAAATTCAGGAATAGAAATCACCCCGTACTCTTTCAAGCAGAAGTCTCCAAATGCTCGAGCCATAGCCAGTCCAGGTGCATCATCAAATGGCAACCATACCCTACACACTTCTGGCTCATCTTGCAAAGCAAATACCCTTCCCTTACACCGTTTGATCCTTTCTGCTTCCTCTGTAACAATTTACAAACAAATCAGCATCAACCAAGGGGCACAAACAGAACAGAGAAATGTTGAATGATAACCTATGACACACTTGGCAAATCAGGCTTCAAATCAACAGTCAACTGAATTGCCACCATGTAATCATTGTTATCCTTGGATCCCATGATTGCTCGAGAATCCCCAACATTGGCCACGAACAGATTTGAGCCCTGGAAAGAGAAGATTGTGTAAGGAAAAAAAAGAGAGAGAGGAGGTTTTGGGGGGGGGGCAATATAGTAGACACAGTTTTTGCATTACTTGCTTCACTAAAGTGACAGCAGTGCTCCCACTACAGAAACAGTCCAAATTCGGATGAGACTTCAGGTCTTTGTCCATGGTCTTGTATGCCTTCAAGAAAGCTTCTTGCCATAAAGAATTCAGTTTGTCTTCAGCAGAACAGTCCTTCTCAGAAGAGTTTTCGCCATCAGGCTTTAAGTTCCCCTTGAAGCAGGCCTTACCTGACCCAGTTTGCTTTGATTCGCACGAGTTCAAAAACGAGAGTAGTTTAATCGGCAAGGCATCCCTCACCTTGCGTGCAACAAGATGACCATGAGGACCATGGCCATCAAAGACACCGCAAAAAATCACATCTTCTGACAGAAAATCCTAAAATCACAAACAGATCCAAAACCAGGTCGTCAATGTCTAAAGAAAAATGAAATCTTCTTTAATCAGGCAATAAAGGATGAACAACGCACTTACTTCCCACACGATCATGGCATCCTGGTTGATTCCCTTCCGACCCTGCTGTGTGAATATGCAAGAAGTGCGACTCTTTCCGTTCATAAAAATTCTGTTTGGGACAGATTGTAAATGTTTCAGAGAAACAACATTATCAGAGAGTGTTCTCCCTGTTCTCTTATGCCTATTGAACCCAATTTCAAAGCAAGATGGCAAGACTGTGTCTCCATTGCTTCTGCTACTACATGTACTCCTTCGGCTTGTTGAGACACAACACCCCATCTCTTCAGCTCCACAAAGGCATCTGATGGCAGAAAGGAGAAGGCCACTTTCTTTATAGATCCCACAAAAAACCTCAAGATCGCCAAAGATAGTCAACTAACTGAATAAGTAAACAGAGATTCCTTCAAGTCAAAGTGTAGCCACTTTACACCTGACTGTAGAAAACTGTGGTCGTTCTCCTTAGTCAAATGCATAATCCGCCGGAGGTTATGTGAATGGATAATGAAACAGAAGAAGACAGGTGTATTTAATATTTCATAAATCGCTGTGTCTATAAAAATATAAATATAGAAACTGGATTCAATTTTAAAAAGTCATAACATGTGAACAAGGGAATACAATACTCTAAAAAGCTGTCCGGTGCCTTGTCCTTCCTCAGGATCCACATTGACAACGGAAACTTGGGAAATGATTTAATCCAGAAACCAGGCGTTAAAAAATAAAATAAAATAAAACAACGGAAAAGAGGAACACAGAGAGGCTGCCATAGTTTGATTTCTGCGCCTTGCCTTTTCAGAGAATATAGGTCTGTATATATATATATATTACACACAACAGAATCAAGATATAATAGGACTCTAAACCATGGAATCTCCGATCGTAAAAGGCCACACAATTTTGATAGTGAAATTAAGTTCTTGGCAAGAACTAGTTTCTTCCGCTTTCACTTTATCTCTTACAACACATCATCACCCAAGCACTAAATAAATCAGAAGACGAGAAGGGGAAGAATAGCTTAAAGAATTTGGTAAAACATTGAAGAACAATAAATTGTCAAATATAGGGATGAACAGATAGAACCAATACACTTAATTTACCTGGATGAGATCGTATATTACAAAGAAGGAAATCCCATGAACCAAAGTTTTTATCTTGTTACAACCTCTGACTCTCTCTGCATCTTTCCTTATTCACTCTGCAACCATGTGGAGCCAAAAAAAAAAATGGTTAAAGGAGATTTTCCCCCAAAGAGCGCGGGGAGAGAAAGACGGAGATGAGATTGAGAGCATGAGGCAAGAAAATCAGTAAAAACTCTGGTTTCGTACTTCAGAGAAAGTGAAAATCGAAAAAGAAGAGAAAGGGAAAGTAAGGTATGACCTCGTCAGCAAAGGATCACTGAGAGAACCCAAAAAAACAAAAACAAAAAAAGGCAGGAGAGATCAAGAAAATATTACGTAATCATCATAAATCAACAAGAAGAAGAAGAAGCAAGCGAAAATAACGAGAAAATGAATAAATGGCTTTTACTGTGATGGTTGAGAAAGTTAAGATCAAGGCCGAAGACCAGCAGAGCACAAGAGATCAGGATAAGGAAGAATTAAATAGAGTGAAAACTGAATTTGGAAGAGAACCTGTGTGATGCCTGACCTACGCGGGAAGGGAGTGGGAAAGAGAAATTCTCTAGAATTTAATGGAAAATGCAAGTAACTGATCTCATACGTTAGTAATAAGTACACAAAACATTCAACAATCTGAATTTTGACTTGTTTAGCTTCATCAGCACAGAGACCAACTCAAACAACTCATCGAGGAAAATATTAGAATACAGAGGAACATAACATGCAGGTTGGCCATGGCAAATGCGGAACGCCAGATATAAAAAGATGCATAAAAAAACATATCATAGTAAACCCAGACACATCCATAGCCACAAAGAATTTAAGAAAAGAAGTTGATTAGTATAAGATTACAAACACTTGGGACGTTGAAGATTCAAAAGCAGCAAGTGCTGTGACTTGGGGACAGGGTTGCATCACCTTTGTTAGCAGAAAGGGGGGATGAGAAAAGCGGAGCAGGAAGACAGGTAGAACGAAACAGAGCGAGAAATGGAGTATTAAGCGGAGGTGGGGTTGATGCAGATGCATTGATTGCAAAGGCGAGGGTAGAGAGAGAGAGTAAAGGAGGACGAGGCCAGAAAAAAGGACATTTTTTAAAACGAAAGGACAGAGGGAGATGGCCCCAAAAACAAAGAAGGGATGTTGTGGAGTAGAGTTTTTAATTCTGCCGCCACTTTCAAAAGTTGCCATCCGGCAAATCCATAATCGCTCACCCGGAATGACACTCAGCTCTAGTTTTACTCGTACGGCTTATTTTGTTTTTTTGGGTTAGATGCTCATACGGCTTATAATAATCACACGTCAATGAACATACTGCACATGCACATTCACATTCACATTCGTAGAATGGTTCTTTTTTTTTAAGATCTTGCGTAATGCAACAAAAAACTGTGTAATGCGCATCTTTTATATATTATACAACCTAATGCCCCGTTTGGTTGCATGGAATTGAACTCTGAGAATTGGAATTGGAATTGGAACCAATATTTTGGATGTTTGATGTCATAGAACCCAGTTCCATGGAACCCATGGTTCCATCAAAAATCATGGAAGTGGGTTCCTACCTCCTACCCATGGAACTGGACCAATTCTATGGAAATCAAAATCTATGGACAATTTTGCCCTGAACAAATATTGACTCAGTGAAGGCAACAACGAAGGCGGTTGAGGTCAGCGATGGTGATAGCAGTCAAGGACGACGGCGGTGATGAAGACGACGACGGCGAACGGCTTGCCATCGCTTTCCAATCTAGTTTTGACGATGCTTTCCCCATCTCTGATCTCGCCCTCTCATCTTCATCTCAGCTAGCGATGACAAGAAATGCAATGACACCTCACCCAACGATGAAATCTCCGATCTGGTGGGTTGGTTCGATGATGGTTTCTCGACGACGATGGAGAGTTGAATTTCCGATGGAGGTGGTAACATGAATGTGATGGACAACTTCAGATCTGAGAAGAACCGGTCCAATGTCCTCATCTCCCTCCCTTTCCTTCACGACATCGTCCTCATCGGAGAAGAAGCAGAAGCAGATCAGTACCTGTACTGGTGGTTGACGGTGGCTGTGGTTGTGTGGGTGCTGGTGGTCGACGGGATTTTTTTTTTTTTTTGTGGCTGTGGATGTTGATTGCAGGTGGCCGACGGTGGGTTGGATGCGTGGTAGGGGAGTTTCTTTTTTTTGGTACAAGGGCATTTTTGTATTTTCATATTATAAATACATATTTTAATTAAAAATTATATCTTATCTCTTCCCTCCTACCAAACATGTTTTAAAGCCCACTTCCAACTCCAATTCCACTTCTACTTCCACTTCCATTTCCACTTACACTTCCATCAAAAACACTTCCATGTATCAAACGGGGCATAATAAGTTCATTTCTGTATGTTCTATTTTTAGCAGGGAATGCTCATGTGTGTGTGTGTGATGGAAGTCATTATTTAGATGTGCCATGGGCGAGAAGAGAGCATTCAAAATATGATATAAATATCATGCAAGCTATCAGCACGATCTGAATTTTTTTAATTAATAAAAAAGGAGCTGAAATTAAGGTGCGTCATGTTCAGAGAGCAGCATGCAGTGGGCAGTGCTGATACTGACGTGGATTTGGGGTGTGGCCGACATCTTTCGATGAACAGGAGAGAAATGTGTCAATTGCAGGGAATGATTTTAACAAGTGTGAGAACAAATTACATGTTGATTTGGGAATGATCAAGAGATGAATGGATATTTTAATAATGAGCATGTTGAGGGTGATGGTGATTAATCAAGTGTAGCATCACTTAGCATGTTGATGGGTGTAGTTCCCTGATCAACCCATCTTATTAACTACTGTAATGAAAAATAGTGCATTTGGGCCTTAATTACAATTTTTATTTGATTGTCATCCAGTCTACACAATTTAACTCAATTGATATACTTTTAACTTGGTTGTAATTCAGTCCATAAACTTTGACACATTCCAATTTAATTTTTATAACTTTAACCATTTTATAATTTAATCCTTATATTTTTAAAAAATAAAATCATATATATAATGAAATATCAGAGCCAAAATTATAAATTGGTTAAAACTATAGGGACCAAGTTGCAATGAGTCAAAGTTTATGAATTGTGTTGCACTGAATCAAAGTTTAATAACTAAGTTATAACTGGGATAAAATTTTAAATACAAAGAGATTAATTTTCCCATTGTTGTGATCCCATTACACACCATTGATGTAATCTAATAAACAAGTATAGAGGGCTTGCCCAATGAGTATGGTGATATAAATATATACGGGGTTAAGAGTTAATTTTGTCTCAAAAGTATTCGCAAAATATCATTGGGTATTCAGAAATTTTGTAAGTCTCAAAAGTATTCAAGAAGTCTTATTTTGTATCAAATATGCCATAGCTTAATAGATCCCTAACTACACCATATGGTCAACTTTTGTTGATCCGGTTTGCTGATGTAGCCTGCTTACATGTCATCCATATCATTTATTTTTTTCCAAGTCGACAACCAAAAAAAATTTAAAAAATATTCTTCTTTCTATTTTCTTTGTTCCCAATCCACCATCCCCGGGGATACTCTTCTCCCTAATTCTCCCCTTGCTCTTCCATTGCTACCTTCAGTCTCCTGAACTCGTATAACAGAATTCCCAGCGTCCCATCGATTTGGCCGATCTCCGCTACCACCCGTTGTTGTAATCTCACCGTCGAGATCGTGAATGCTGAACTGAAGAACAAGTATCCTTCGTATCTGTTCAGCTTTGATCCGAAGAACAGGCAATGAGTTCACATTTCTCATTGCATATAGGACTCCCCTGAACCCGTTGAATCCGTTCAGCTTTGAAAGCCCAAAACCCACCGACGTATAATGCAACCCAAAAGGCAAACCCACCAAGAAGTCCCGTAAAGTTGAATATTCCAATCACCCAAAACCCATCATCATGCTCTCTAATTGCTCTCACTTCACAAAGCGACACCGATGACGTCCCCTACTATGGCTCAACATCCATCTTCCCCCATGATTCTTATTGAATGGCATTAAACAATATTGTGGGGGGAAACCAAGCTAGGAGAAACCCAGGGAAGATGAACAATCAACACAAAAAATTAAAAATGAACAATTCCCCAATGTCAGATCAACCGGAAAAGAAAAAGACCAAACCAAATCAGAATCATCAACAAACAAAAAGAAGGTATGAGTATATCGAAGAATAAGGAGAAGATATTTGCAAAAAGTTTCAGAGGAAGAACAAAAGGGTAGTTTCAGAGCACAAAAGAGATGGTTGAGAAGGCAAGAGGCTGAGATGGACGAGATCTTTAAGGTCGGAGGAAGAGCGACGGTGGTTAAGACGACGTTGGGCAGCGATTGTGATGGGTCGATAGCAATTGGCGGTGAAGGGGGAGGCGTGCGATGGAGATAGTGAGCAGTAGAATCGCTGAAGAACGGAGGATCAAATTTATTTTTTTTAAATTTTTTTTCAAAGTTGCAAATATGAGTTGGAAAAAAAATTGCCATGGATGACACATAAGCAAGCCATATCAGCAGAATAGGTCAATAAGCATTGACCGTCTGGTGCAGTCAGGGATCCATTAAATGGAGGCATATTTGATACGAAATTAAACTTTTGGATATCCTGTAGTATTTTGCAAATACATCCGAAATAAGAATGACCATTAACCCTATATATATATATAATGTACCGGTAGATCACAGGGATGTCATGTTCAAGTGATGGCATCTTTGTCCCCACACACAGATATATACAGATATATATATATAGTGTCAAATAATAATTGGGGGGTTGATGGTGGTAGTTGGTTTCATGTAGTTGGGGCCCTTTCGTTTGGGATTTGATTGGCATGAGCCTCCTCTCCCACCCATCCTCTTACCTACCCCATTCAATTATATATATATATATATATAGGTTTTATGGTATTATAGTTCAAAGCTCCTTAAGGAACATACACTTGCTATTTTCATTTTAATTACTTGACACCATTATGCGTGATTACCACATGCTTAGAAACACACATCACCGAGTCCTTTTCAATATCAACATATGAATTGTGTATAATTACTTTTTAAAACATTTTCTTAAGTAAACTCTTGGAGTCATAACAGCAGAAGTGGTAGGAGTACACATTGTTATTATGGCAGCGGCACGAGAATGTTCAGGAGTTCATGAAGAACACAAGAGAGCGGAAGAAATAAAGAAGCAGGGGTTGCTTCACTCACGAGGTGTCCGTTTGGTGGCGGTGGAAAGAGGAGGAGTCATATATATATATATACAACTTTTTGACCCACCCACCCCTTCCCTCCATCTTTTTCCGTGTCTCCAATTCTCGCCATTCAATCCATTCTTTTGTTCATCTCTTTATGCCCTCCTCTCCTCTTCTATTATTGGAGGCACTCTCTTCCTTCAAATACTACGTACTCATCACCATTGATTAAATGCATGTATATATACCATGACCTCGCTTCCCTCTAGCTACTCTCCCGTCTATCCCACTGACCCTGCCTTCTCTCTCTCCCCGATACTGTATAGAAGCTTCCCTTTGCATGCATTAACCTGATATTTCATGTAGCAAAACAAATCTGGTTCCCCATGTGCTGTCAATCCACATGCGAAATTCTTTAAGTCCAATCGTCATAAAGTTTAACGTTGAGCCCGAGACTCGGCTAAGCTTTAGTGATCACTTTTGTTTGATTCTTTTTATGTTTGGATGGGGACGTAGGGTGAGGAATATTGTAGGCCCCGGTGATGAATTGGAATACTGCATTAACGGAACATGACTCGCATCATATATACAAATGAATAGAATCTTGATAGCGTTGCTTTTGGCCCTGATTCCCTAATATATATATATATATTGCGAGAATGAATGATTCTTATTTGGGCACCATTATTGATTATGTGCATGTACGCTCATTTTGGAATGGCGTGCCCAACATCCTGAATGCTCCACAGGAAAGCTACACATGAGATTCGCACAGTACAATCCCCCGCCCAGTCTCAATGATTCATTCCCATCATCATTATTACAGTGATCTTTGTCTTCTAAAATATTCCATCGCGATTCACGCACTCTCACCAATAACATAATTCCACGCAGCCACGTCATTGGACATGTTTAATTCTCATCGTTCAAATAACGTAGCAGCAAGCACTGGGCATCGCTTCATTTTCTCTCCGCTGCAATTTTACACTGTTCATAATCCATTCTCAAATTACATATTGATTTATAAAGTTTAATCCAACGTTCCATATTCACAATAATATATGTATTTGCTGAGTGGAGTGAAGCCGTGTGTGATAGCTCGTGAGTGGATAGTGCATGCGCAGTGAAAGAGTACGTGGATGGTGGTTCATTGAGATCCATGGGAGGCGTGTGCATGGCATCCATGGAAAAACCATCCTATCATTACAATATCCTCCCCATGTTAGTCACAGTCGTGATGAATCATCATTATCCTCTACACATCCCTTTTCAAAATTACACGTTTTGCCAAGTGATGACTCATCATCATCAAGTGCCCATATTATGTCTAACTTATCCTTGGGAGATCATCAACTCCTACAACAAACCACTGTAGTACTAATAATGGACTTTCTTGGCGAGTATATTAATGGGCTTTATCTGCCACTCTCGCATCACCAAGCCCATCCCCACCCCAGCCCACTTAATATTGGGAATGATGCGGGGGTGGTAGCTCGCACGGTACAGGGGACACATGGGGGATGGTGTATCTTTAGCTCCAAAGCTATTGGTTGCTGTCTGATCCATAAAACAAAAACAGAGATAAGGCGATAAGGCCACGTGGCAATTACCCCCATTCTCCTCCTCCTCCTCCTCCCTTCTTACCGATACTCGCAGCTCTTGACAGTCCTCACCCCCGGCCCCCTTCTCCTTTCTCGCATCATGGCCTCCGCTACCCTCATTACCCCAACCTCCACCCCCAAATCACTCCCTTCCACTAGGCCCAAATCTCTCATCATCGCCGCCACCTCCACGCCCTCAGCCACCACCGCCGCCCATCCCCGCCGCCGTGAATTCCTCTCCATCGCTTCGTCCGTCGTGGCCTCCACTTCATGCCTCAACCCTCTGCTGCCGGCACTAGCATCCTCGGACGAAGAATATGTGAAGGAGACAGAGGAAGTGATCAACAAGGTGAGAACCACCATTACAATGGACAGGAACGACCCCAATGTTGCGGAGGCGGTGGCCGAGCTGAGAGACACGTCCAATTCCTGGGTGGCCAAGTACCGGAGGGAGAAGGCTCTCCTGGGAAGGGCTTCGTTTCGCGACATGTACTCGGCACTCAATGCAGTTTCGGGGCATTACATTAGTTTTGGACCCACTGCTCCAATTCCTGCAAAACGCAGGGCCCGGATCTTGGAGGAGGTCGACACCGCTGAGAAGGCTCTTCAAAGGGGTAGGTGAACTTAATCTCACCCCACAATTCTCCATTTGACTCTCTCTCTCTCTCTCTCTCTCTGCTCCGTTTAGATTTTTTGTATTATTGCATCCAAGACTCAAATCATAGTAAGAGGATCGTTTTCAACAGGGGCGACTTTGCAGTTCTTGTTGTGATTACATATATGCGGGGTTTCCTATTCACATGAGAATCCTGATAATTCTTACCGTTGATTCTGATTCCACATTGCTCATCTTGTTCACATGTCCTCTCTTCCTCAACCTTCCCCTTTCCATGGACTGTAATGCCAAAGCAACTGCACAGATTAAGGTTATGTTTTCCCGTAACAGCATTTATTCATTTGGTTAAAGCTAAAATGATGTTGTATCACCAAAAAAAAAAAAGCTAAAATGATGTTAGACTGGATAAGACGATGTCTTTCGTATTCATTGGCTTATATCTGGAAAACCAAGCTGTCTATCAATCTCAAAACATTAATTATGCAAGATCGTTGCTTAACAAACTGGTAGTATAACATTTTATATGCCGGGTTCCATAAGCCAAGCGCCACCATACCATAATACCCGAAAACATAAAAGTATATACGAGTAGAGTTTGAAGCAAAGTGCTTTAATTAAAGCGCCACCGGCCAGGACTTTGGTCTTTTGGTTCCATGCTTGTGCTATTTCTAAACTTGATTCGGCATCTGGCTCAGTTCTTGCATCAAACACCTGGCGTCATCCTCAACGACAAAATTCAGACGCAAATTCGAGATGGAATTGATTGAGCTCCCATTAGTAGGATGACATTTTTTGTGAAAAGCCCGAGTAATAATTAGTTATTATTGGTAAATAAATTACTACACTAGTCGATACTAGATTTAATTTATCATTGCTCAAAAAAAAAAAAAGATAACACTAATTTTTTCCTCAGATAAGGGTAAGTTACGAATGCGATTAAAGAAAGAGACGCCTGATACCCCTCCCTCACCTGCACTACATTCTATATTGAACTAGTCTGAAAAGGGAAAACACATAAACAGGCAACAGAATGGATCATGTGATCCTAGTCTATAGGATGTGCGAGAGAATTGGAAGGCCTCGTGCATGATCTGATAACCCAGCATGCATTGACCGATCATCGCGTTGCAGACTTGTATATAGACAGCGCCGCATATATATTCGGCTTAATTCATCCAAATGGTTCAAGTGTGCCACGTTGGATAAAAGCAGGCTCAAAGAGCGATCAAATTGTGGACAAGATTTTGTGTC
>QFDD01007616.1:0-12632 GCA_006871305.1 Vachellia collinsii
ATTCATTAAATTGTGAAGCATGAACTTGAGAATCAATAGACCTAAGATTTCTGAACACGACTTTATTAAAAGAAGACATTATACGTTAACTTTTTCATTTTTTTTGAGGAGATGGTTGCAGTATTTGTTAGTCATTGAAAGTGATGAAAAATACCAAAAGTTGGTTGTTATCTTAAACTAACAAGGGCCACGAAATACTGGGAACAAATGTTTGGCATAATAATGATTATAGAAGTTCCTTGTTTCAAAGGTATATGTGTATTTAAATTTAAAATCATATTTTATTAACTTGGGGGGGGGGGGGTGGGGTATAGTGGAAAAAGTTAACACCTAATAACATTGTGAACCAAGTAATACAGGATGTGAACGGGGAATGGAAAAACAGGCTTTTTAGACCATTTAAAACAACTTTTTAAACCACATGTCAAAATAGTCAAATCAATGCAGTTTAGAAAGTTAGAAATCTTAAAAACCGCATGCACAGTACATCACTACAAAAAAGGTTGACTTTGTAGCAGTTATTTTATGCATTTGTCACGGTTTTTAACTGCAACAAGAGTACTAGTAGCAGTTTACCAAATCGTTGCAAAATCCATCGTGGCAACAGATTTAGCAGCGGTTTTAGTAAACAGATGTGCACACAACAAAAATCACTACTAATTTTGCAACGTTTTATAACCGCAACAAATTAAGATGATGCAATATTAGTAGCGGTTCAAAACTACTACAAATATTTAATTACGGAAAAAGAAAAAAAATTATTGTAACAATCAAAGAAACAGCTACAAAATAAAAAAAAATGAGAAAATTTAATTGTGGTTACTAAACTGCGACTAAGTTTGAAGTGAAAATTAGATTTTCCGCCAAATATTAAAATTTTGAAAATTCCCGTCAATACTTTGCAGTAGTTTGAAACCGCTATAAGTGTCATTCTCAGAAATCAAAAAATCCTATCATATTTCCATCATGAAGGACATTTGTAGCCGTTATTAAAACCGCTACTAATGTTTCTAAAAATTTTAAAAATATATTTTATTCGAAATAATTATATCAAAATTAATTATAATTATAGAAAGGGGCTTATTATTAATAAATAATTAATTCAAATTAAATAGTAGTATATAAATAATATATATTGTTTAATGTAATGATAAAAAAACTTGAAAAAAAAAAGAATAAAGCATTAGCATACCAAAAAGAATATTAGTAAATAAAATAAAGAAAAGTTGTATAAAGAAAAAAAAAGATAATTAATATTATTAAAATACAAAATGAGGATAAATTGTTAAAAGTAATACCTATAAGAAGTGTCATCGTCAAAAGCTTTACTTGAGTTCGACCTTAGATATATTTTAAAAAGATGAATAGAGGAGAAAGACAAAATAAGTGAGAGAAAAGGATGAAGAGTAGAAAACGAAATGGGGTGGAAAGGGTATTTATAGGATGTCTAGCAGGAATTAGCTGCTGTTTATGTCACTATCTTTTGCAATGGTTTTTTTAGCAGCGTTTTATATAGCGGTTCTTTGCAGCGGTTTTTTTGTTTTTGTAGCGGTTTTGAATCGCTACTAAATTTTTCTGTTTTTTTAAAAACTTGAATTACTTGAAACAAATTACATATATATATTACGTACCTGAAATATTTATTTAGCATCATATGCCCTAATAAAGCGTAAATCTGCATCTCCTTCGAGAAAGAAGTTTTCAAAATCAGTAGGATAGAATGACTGTGCCTCATAGATGATATGTCCATCGCTATCACCCATGTCATAAAGATCTCTAGGCTTAAGATGAACGACCATACTCCAATCTTTATGTTTCTCATTCTCCACATAATAAACCTATTATGCCTCTGATGCTAGAATATACATCTCATTGTCTAGAGATTCACATGTGTGAATGAGTCTTGAAAAATTCACAGATGTGATTCCCAACTCATCAGTAGTGAATCCATGAGGAATTGTCGTATTTGCCCAGGAGTACTTGAATAATGTGACGATAAAGTACCCTGATAATTCAATTCTATTATATCAATCAATTTCCCATAGTAGGGGACACCACCAAAACGCATGTCATCATCACTGCTGCTCATATAACTTCTTGTACCAAAACTCCCAAAAACTCCAGAATTCTGGTTGAGAGAGCCCTGGTTGCATGAAACTGTGTAGAACTAGAGCCTGTTAATGTTATATGTAGTAAACCTTTTCACATACTGGAAGGGGCCCATTGCAAGACATGTCAAATCAACTGGGTGGGAGTTGTCGTCATTGCGTATTTAGCGTGCAAACCAAATGGGAAATTCTCTATGCACCCTTCTATCAACCTCAGCGGATGTTTGTGTCCAGATACGTAGTTGATGCTTGACATAACTTTGGAAATCTCTGTTATGATTAAGCATGATATGAGTGGATAAAATATAATTTGAATTTATAAAATAATAAGTTAGTATTGATACTCATTGAATGAAAGGATCAACTTAACTATAGTTGATCAATACATGTCTATGTGTGATCAGACATGGTTTTGTTGCCTTCCGGTTTGATACAAAATGATTGCACCAAAATAATATAGTATAGTAAGCAACCTATCAGTCTTCTCGAGGAGCGGTTTATTGGTTACCCTAGTTTAAATTGGTTATTAAAAACATGTTGAACTTGGATAAAAAGGGGGTTTTAATTTGTAAAGATAGTGGTGCAAAAACATAACAATGTAGAAAGTAAATCTTTTTTGTGTTTTCAATTAATGAAGATATGTTTTGGATTAAAAGGGATGTATGGTAGGATAGACCCTTGATGAAAAGAACTCAGCTATCATTACTCTCCAAAATGATTTGGAAGTTTATAACTCTTTAAGTCTAGATAAAAACCTCAAGCAATCACTTAGGTCCAATGATTTAATTAATGAAAACTCACTTGAATCCAAGTTAATTACCACCTCTTAGAACATTGTTTAAAACCACTTAGAGTGCAATTGAATGGATGATGAAAATGCTCCAATGATTGTAAATCAACAACCAAAAAATCCAAGCACACACATTAACTATCAACAATTATTGACAATTAATTAAACATAATGGATTAATCATAACTGCAATACATATATGTAATTCAGCATAAACACACCATCTAATCCAAATACATAGTCCAATCACAAAATCACAAATATGTGATTAAGGTTTACATGGTAGTAGGAATTCCTAATCTAGAAATAACCAACAAGTTCAAACATTAATTAAGACTAAGAAAAACTCCCCTAATGTTCCTATGAACTCAAGCTTTATTCTCCTTCACCAAGAGACTTAAGATTTAGCCTCTCTTTGCTCCATAAATGCAGCTGCAACCACATGTACTTTCTGTCATGAGAGTGTTAGAATAGGATTGACCAAGAGGGGGTGAATTGGTCTAATAAAAATTTACGCAACTCTAAAATTAAATTAGAGAGATGAGAAAGATGTACACAGAGAATTACACTGGTTCGGTCCACCTGATTAATGTCCAGTTCTCAGATACCTCTGAGCTTTCCAAATACACTAATATTAATGAATTATCACTTTACACTTCAGAAGGAAGAAAAAATCTCCCCCTCTCTCACTCAATAGAAAAACAAGAAGTCACTTCCCTTCTTTTCGCATTTTTCACTAACCCACTCAAGATTCTTTAATCTTGAATAACACTCTCAGAGCTATAGATTTGAATAAGAATATTCTCTCAAGAGAATTGAATGCTAAGCACTGAAGTATTTATGACGGAGAGAACATAACAGAGGAAGAAAATGAATGATCAGTAAATGCTATTTTTCAGTAAATGCATTCTCTATCTTCCTCATCTTGAATATTCTTCAATTTATAGTTGAGCAATAATAAATGTTCGTTAGGAAGAACTTTATTTTTGTCACTCTCAACTTCATTGTTCAACGTTATGCATTAAATGCTTCTGACACATGGTATGGTCGTGTCCTGAGTTTTTGTTCGTTGAGTGTATTCCAGTGAAACAATCAAACAACCCATTCCCTATTGTTAAGTGGAAAGAGTGAGCATTTATGTGTGTAGAATGAATTCAGATAAATGAAGCATAAAGAAGAAAAGATTTGTGAATAACAATGAGTTTCTGACAGTCTGAAACATTGTAAGTAAAAGGAGTGCTCAAGTATGAATATACAATACTCGAGTGTTGTTGCCAAGGTAACTCAACCTTTTCTCATTGTTATGTTGAAGTACTCGAGTTATACTGATGATAATTGAGTGTTCATAATACTTTTAATATATACTCGAGTTTTCAAAGAAGTATTGTTATGAAATATATAAACACTTTTGTTAGTACTTGAGTGTTGAAGGAAAAACTAGAGAGTATTGACATTACTCAAGTTCTGCCAGTGATACTCGGGTATTTGTAAATCAATTTATTGTTAATACTCTCAATGATTCTTGAGTATGTACAAAAGCATTGTCACTGCTCGAGTATTAGAAAAGATAACTCGAGTTTCAATGTGTTCTTCTCAAGGCAATTCCTTGTTTGACTTTCGATACTCGAGTTCTATGTTCTGATACTCGAGTTTTGAGAGTTAAAGTAAGAACTTCTTTTGATCCTCAAGTGTTCTTTAGAGTATATAGTTTTAGAAAGAAAGTTTTAAACTCGATACTCGAGTTTTGTTTCCCAATATTTGAGTATTATCAATACTTTTGCAAATACTCGAATTTCTTATGAAAATATTGAAGTTCAAATATTATTTCAACAGCTTGATATTCGATATGACTACTCGAGTGTTGTTGAAAGTGTTTTGTTTTGAAAACAATTTTTCCCTCAATAATCGAGTATTGCTAATCAATACTTGAATATTGTCAGTACTTTCACCAATACTTGAGTCCCATTGAAAGTGTTGGATTTTTGAAAACTGATTTGACTATCGATACTCGAGTATTGAGACTTAATACTCAAGTGTTGTCAATACTTTTACCAAAACTGGAGTTATATTGAAAGTGTTGAATTTTGGAGACTGATTTTGTTCAACGATACTCGAGTATTGAACCTCATTACTCGAGTATAGTCAACACTTTCAGCAATACTCGAGTATCACAGAGAGTGCTTGTGAAAAATATTGAATTTTGAAAAACTAAATCATAATTGATACAAAAACATGTTCACCATCATCAAAACATTATCCCAATAGAGAGGAGTGAAAATGGGGATGGAAATGTGAAGAAGAAGGTGATGGGGAAGGTTTAATCAATTTGGAATGGTAAAAGAAGATGGAAAAATGGTGAAAAATGGAAGATGAATGAAGGGAGAAGTTGGGAGGTTGAGAGAGCAGTGCTGGAGGCTCTCCTATGCAAATCTGTAGAGTGGAGATGTCTCTCAATTGTAGTGGTTGCCCCCCTTTATGTGTAGATGGAGAATGACCTAATTCAAAACTCATGGTTTCACTTATATGGGCTCAGGCCGCGACCTGGGTAAGTGAAGTTGTGACCTGGAACATCCAGAGAGCTCAGTTTTGCTGGAAATACCTCTAGGTCTTAACTTGAGATTTTAGGTCTCAACCTGAGAAATTTAGGTCGCAACCTGGGGACACAGAGGCACTTCCAAGGCATTTTTCTGCTTTAAATAGAAATAGATTTGTGGCTCCTTCAATGTTCCATCTTGAGTCTTTAAATCTCTTCCAAATGCCTACAAACAAAAGTAAGGAGATTAAAGATAAGGCAATTATAATTGGATGAGGTCAATGACTCCTTTTTACCTTTTTATAAAAAAAAAATGCAATGCATAGTCAAAGTAATCGAAATAGGACATAAATGCATGCAAAATGAGGGTAAAAGCGTTACAAAACATCATAAAGCACTCAAGAAATCCATGTAAATATTGGATTCTATCAGTGTGCTTATAGCATCTCATTGAAAGTGAGGTTAAAGTATTGATATCCTCCAATTGGTCTCCCAACAGGAGGGAACAAACTCGTCGATGTTGATGAACTAACATCATCAGGTGATCTAATGCTATTTTACTATATGAAATTGTGGCATTTTTAAGAAATTTAAGTATTATATTTAGATTTTTATTGAATTTAATTGTATTTATTTGGATTGAGGCAAATGTGTGAAAATAGAGTTAAAGAGGGGTAAAAATGTCATACTTTTGTGAATTAATATTTTTAATTGGATTTTGGAATATAAGATATTACATTTTACCTTTGAAATTCATTTCAGAACACTTAGAAGACATTTGGAAAATTAGAAGCTGAAAAACGAAAATTTCATTTGAGGACCACTAGAGGACAAAAAGGTGGATCAGAAATTACTGACAGCCAAGTACCTGGAATTCCGAAATGCCAGATAGGTCCCAACGCATCCAGCAGCCTTTGAAGATCTGAATTTCAGAAATTCCAGCGAGGTCCCACGCGTCCAGCAGCTTGGGAATTGAATTTCAGAAACTCCAGCGAAGTCCCAACACGTGCAGCAGCGTTTTTAGCGATCTGGATCTGAGAAATCTGATTTTCTTTTGGGTTAGGTCAAGAGATCTTCACTGGATATAAAAGAACAAGCGCCGCAACAGTGAAAAGCGAGGAATCAGAAGAGCGCCGTGAAAAAAATTCCATTTTCCTTCATCTCCATCTCACCCACGCTTCTTCTCCATTCCTTCTACCTTCTGTCATCACCATTATCATCATCCCTTCTCCTCCTTTAATTCACACCAGAAACAGCAAGAGAGCAACAGCGGAAGACCGGCGACGCATTTTTATTCCCTTCGTTCCAGATTCAATGGCTGAGGGAATTAATTTTGTTGAAGCTGATTTGATGATTATGAGTAGCTAAATCTGATTGCCTCTTGGAGATGGAATAATGGCTTGAGTTCCTGAAATTAATTAGGGGAGTTATTTCAGTTTATTCTTTACCTTTGTTAATTATTTTGAATTCCTAATTTAGGATTGATTATATTTAACTTTGTTCTTGATTAAACATATTTGTGTTTGTTTCATATTGTTGTTGCTTGTTTGATTTTATTTATGATTATTTTCCCAATTGATTGATTGAATTATATTTGCTTCAGTGATCACTGGTTTATATAGTTTAATTTAATCAATTTGAATGTCGCGATAGTGCATTCATATAGGGGGCACAAGCACATTAATTTAATTCAATTCACACATCAAGTGATAATTTAATAATACTTTTAAGCAAAAGCTATAAATGCGATAGTATGAGTAGCTATTGATTAAAAGTATTAGACTCAATGCGATTGCTTGAGATTTTCCATTAGACTTGATGATTTTAAAACTCCCATTATTTTAATTGAACAAGGATAGTCATTTACTCATCCCCAGGAGCATCTTTCATATTATATACTTCAAGCCGATTTCCTTTATTTATTTCAATTTTATAAAGAAATTATAAAAACAGTAGTTTAGAATTTATTTTTCTTGCATGCAATTAGTTTTAATTAAGAAAATTGATTTTTCAAAACAACCACATATTTTATTGCATTTTAGACTCTTAGTTTACCTAGAGAAGTTGAATTAAGGCTCCTTGATAAGAGAACGACCCGAGTATTGCATTATACTGCAATTCTTGGTTTAAAATATTTTGCATTTGATCCCAAGGAGTTAAGACACGGTCAAATCATCAGGCAATCATAAACATGTGGACGACGGTTGAAAGATGTCTCGATGTCATCAAAGTACCGTAAGTAGAAGTTGAGGACCACATTCCCTATATAACATTATGTTATTGAACCCTTTGGCCATACCTTATTTCTCACATATGACTTCAACTTCCCTAAGAACCTATAATAAGTTAATAACATGAAGACAAAAGAGTAATTAGTAGTGACGTACCGATATGTGTGTAAATAATGCGTGTGAATAATTTATAACATGAATACCTTTTAATTGGATACATCCAATGATATTGAACTGGGACACCGAGTTTCGCCTCTTCAATAAGGTGAACGGTGAGGTGCACCATTCTAAAATCGCTGTAAATCTCAAGGCTGCTAATTTTGGTGGCAATTAACGTAGTGGTTCTTAAATAGCTACTAATCCCTTTGTAGCGGTTTTTACCACTGCTAATTTCTGAACTTGTTTTACAGAACCGTTGCTAAATTTCCAACATATTTATCTTCCAATTTTTAATTTGTTAAACATTACACATTATACATATTTTATAATGTTACCAATAAATATTATATGATGTTACTAATTAATTAATACACATTCTGAAATAAAATTAATGTTTCAAATTAATATTTCAAATATAACTAATGAAAATTTCAAAATTACGATTCAACTATAATTAATTATAATCAAATCAATGTTCAAATAAATACAATGTCTAAAAATGAATTACATAAAAAAATAATAAAATCGACAGTCCGATTGAGGGGGCGGGGGCCTTCTTGATCCTCTCTCTCCTAGGAGGCTATGGGGGCTGGGGGGTCAGGCTGAGCTGGTGGAGGTGGAGGCATGAAGATGTTCCGTATGACCATAGGCAAGAGCTGTGGAAGAGCAACGCCAGACTGGGCCTGCTAAAATGCAATCTAGAGCATGGAAGTGGAAACCTGCCTCCACATCTCCATCTGCACTTGCAACTGCGCCTACGTCTATGCCTAAGCCTACACCTCCTCTCGGACCTCCTCTCTAATCTTAACACGTAGAGACTCTCGGTTGACATTGGAGTTGTTGTGCCTCCTAGGTCCCGATTTGGTCACCTAGGATGCAGTAACAGAAGATGAAGTCCCAGCTTCATATCTGCTACTCCAGAAGACTCTGGTCCTCATCGCCCCAAACCCGAAGCCTAGAATGTTGAGATAATGTTTTAATGATGACAAATATGTTTTTGAAATTGTGTTTTGATTATTAGTTTTCAGAAAGTTTTAGAAAACTTCGAGTTTTTAATGCAATCTTTGCTAGAACTCGAGTTATGTGATTTATAACTCGAGTTACAGTATTTAAAAATGTGTTCAAAATCTCAAACTTTCAAGAGAATTCAAGTTTTGATTCGAGTTATATCAAAACTCGAGTTCTGGGAGTCAAAACTCGAGTCTCGGGTGTTGAAAAAGGCTTTAGGAATGTAAAACTCTCAAAAGAACTCGAGTCTAAATGAAAGTTATTTCAAAACTCGAGTTCCATATTTTAAAACTCGAGTTTCATTCATGGGAAGTCTTTTGGAAAATCAAAACTCGCAATGGAACTCGAGTTTCGTTCATTGGAAAAACTCGAGTTTCGTTTTATAGAACTCGAGTTTTGGGCTCTCAAATGGTTTTGAAAAGCAAAACTTCCTTCCAGAACTTGAAAGCCAAGGACGAGTAAGCCTAAGTCCATCCTGAGTCCTAAGGGAAAAGGAAAGGCTCCGATGTCTCCATCTACTCAACCAGAGGCTTCAAGGGCAGTGGGTTCTGATTCTGAAACAGAGAGTGTTTCTCCTGGTTCTCGGGCTTCAATTCCAAAGAAAAGGAAGAAGACTCAAAAGGCTTCTACATCAGAGATTCCTCAGACCTCACAAGCATCTAGACAAACAGCAGGGGTTGCACCCCCAGGTTTTAATGTAAGTCCAATTTACATAAATCCTCAAGTCCCTCGAGTTTTTGAGAATGCATATAAGGATAGGGAGTTGTGTCCTGCCATGCTCATTGATTTATATTCTATAAAGGACTTGGGAATATATGTTAAAGAATACCTGGCATACTATGAAAAGTTAATTAAGATCAACATTTCCTATTCCCCTGATATGATCAGAATATTTTACAATAACTTGATATCTACTTCTGCCACTATGTATCTTGGAAAGTACTTTTGAGGTCTATGAAGACTAAGATCAGGGGTGCTGATATTCATATAGCCCCAGATTTAATTAATTCATATCTAGGAACACATGATTTTGCTGCTGAGTTTAGGACCTTTAGTGATAAGGAAATCTTTGAGTATTTAAGGCCTGGGGAACCATTTTCTGGATTGAAATTTGAGCCTGCAGCTATGCCCCCTGTTCAGAGGGTGATTCACTACATCTACACTAGATGTTTAGTGAACAAGGGGAAGAACTACACTCATATGTCATCCTCTGATTATCAGATGATGGCATCCATTATGGCCAAAGAAAAGAGGAACATAGGCCAAATGGTGTTTGATGAAATGTGGAGATTCAGGTTCTCCAAATCTAAAAGGATGGTAGTTCCTTACGCCTGTTTGGTTTCAAGGATATTACAGTTGCATGAGATTTGGCACATAATGAAGGGAGAGAAGGGACTCATGCCTCAGGAATTTAAGGAGACTCATCTTCATAGGATGAAGATTGAGATACAAATAGCCCCTGGTCAGACCACAATTCAGAGTAAGCAGAGGAAGAAGACTGCTTCTGGACCCTTTAGAGTGCCCCAGGATGAGGCACAGTTTTCAGCTCCTCAGCAGCCCACCTCTGCACCTTCCTTTGCTCAGGCTTCAATCCAACACTTCATGCAGACTGAGTTTAGGAAGATGGGTGAGAAGTTCACTCAGGCTTTTCACTCAGAGACCAAGAACTTTGTGAACAACCTCCTTCTATCTGCTGCTCAGTACTTTACCGGGAGATCACTTGATATAGCAGTAGGTGCTCTGAAGGACTCGGTGGATTCTCTCCAAGTCTCAGTAGACTCCAGACTCTCCTCTTTGGAAGGAAGGATGACTTTCATTGAGGACTTCATTAAAGGATTTAAGGCCTCCTCTTCTGGGACAGCAGCACCTGAGCCTTCTACCTATCCTGAGCATGCTCCTGGTTTTCCAGTAGTTGATCCAGCTTCTGAGCATACTCCAGTGTCTCCTACTAATGTTTCAGTGCCTGATTCTGAGCCTGCTCCTGCATCTCCTATTGTTGTATCACTAGTTCCTGCACCATCAATGCCCTCTCCTACTGCCTCTCCAGTGGTTGACTCTGTGCCTGACTCAGAGCCTATTCCACCATCTTCTACCCCTGCTCCTTTGCTCTTGCTTGAGTACCATCCTTCTTTGAGCCTGACCAGCCTCCTCCAGCATCTGAGCCTACCCCATCTGAGGCTCCTCTATCTCTTGCACCTCTCACCACCATTTTCAATATTTCTGACTCTTCTCCTTCACCATCTTCTGCCTCTCCTTCTCACCCTCTTTGATTGATGACAAAAAGGGGGAGAAGTGGTGACTTTGTTTTGTTTATCTTATCTTGTATCTGTTTCTAATTTCTGAACTATGTATTGCATTTTCTAACCAATTTATGAATTTTGTTGAATTTCTGTGAATTGCTGTTCCTGAATTGTTTACTATGTGTTTATCTCCTGTTGAATAGTTTTGTCACCATCAAAAAGGGGGAGAATGTTGAGATAATGTTTTAATGATGACAAATATGTTTTTGAAATTGTGTTTTGATTATTAGTTTTCATAAAGTTTTAGAAAACTTCGAGTTTTTAATGCAATCTTTGCTAGAACTCGAGTTATGTGATTTATAACTCGAGTTACAGTATTTAAAAATGTGTTCAAAATCTCAAACTTTCAAGAGAACTCAAGTTTTGATTCGAGTTATATCAAAACTCGAGTTCTGGGAGTCAAAACTCAAGTCTCGGGTGTTGAAAAAAGCTTTAGAAATGTAAAACTCTCAAAAGAACTCGAGTCTAAATGAAAGTTATTTCAAAACTCGAGTTCCATGTTTTAAAACTCGAGTTTCGTTCATTGGAAGTCTTTTGGAAAATCAAAACTCGCAATGGAAACTCAAGTTATGTTGGAAGTTTTGGTAAAACTCAAGTTTCGTTTTATAGAACTCGAGTTTCGGGCTCTCAAATGGTTTTGAAAAGCAAAACTTCCTTCCAGAACTTGAAGTTTCAGTGGAAGTTTTGCTAGAACTCGAGTTATGAGTCTCAGAACTCGAGTTTCGAAGAGAGAGAAACGAAACTTCCTTCTCAACTTGAGGTTTAAGCAAAAGTTTTGTCATAATTCGAGTTTTGGGTTTACAGAACTCGAGTTTCAGGCTGAGAAAAATTTATGAACTTCAAAACTTCTTTCAAAACTTGAAGTTTCGCTTAGAGTTTTCATAGAACTCGAGTTTCGTGATACTAAACTTGAGTTTCGAGAAGCAAACTTGTCTTAAACTTAAAACTTCTAATGCAACTCGAGTTTCATATAAAAGTTATGTTTTGAAACTCTTATAAGTTGAAGTTTTATGAAGGAAAACTCGAGTTTCGAATGACAAAAATGCTGTAATACAAAACTCTCAAGGAAAATCAAAACTCGCAATGGAAACTCAAGTTACAATGGAAGTTATGACTTGAAAAATTTCAAAACTTGAAGTTTTGCCAAATGAAACTCGAGTCTCGAAGAGCACAAAGCATCTTCGCCTACTGGAACTCATGGAAACCCGAGTTATAAGTTTTACAACTCAAGTTTTATCAAAACTCTTATTCAAACTTGAGTTTCAACAAAAGTTATGAGATTTCCACTTTGAAAATTCTTCAATAACTCGAGTTATGAAGAGACAAAACTCAAGTTCCACCTTCTGACAGTTACGCAGCGTGTCAGCGACTTTAAACTGATTCCAAAATCTTTCCTTTCTCACGCAACGATTATTTGAATCACACCAACCATCATAAATGCTTATCTGACTTATTTATTAACAGGGAATGAAGTTCAGATTGCCTAAACAAAAAGAGATTCAA
>QFDD01007617.1:0-12727 GCA_006871305.1 Vachellia collinsii
GAATTAGATGCTTCATATATTCAAAATAAATAAATGATTTGAATCAAAATACGTAATTCATGAATAATTATTTACGAATATAGAGTGAGAACGTGAGATGCATGCATGTATTTAAACGGTTCACTCTATGAATAAAGGTTGATTGTATTTTTTTTTTTTCATGTTCAATGAACTAAAGATATAAATTAAAGAGATTCTTTTATTAGTTGGAAATTTTTGGCCCAATAACATGAAGCACTCCTCTTAAGAGTGTATATGTTCCTTTTAATTGGATGAAAGATAACGCACAAAAAAAACGTCACAGAAACTCCAGTATTAACATCTTATTTTATGCATGTGATGAAAAGCTGAATGTAATATTCACATAATTCTTAAACACCAGTTTCATTTTATGGCATCATTTAGATTATAATCGATATTAGTTTTTTGAATGAAAAATAATTGATATATTAGTTTTGATTTTGAATAAAAAAATATTTTAAAGAAAGACACTTTTGGTGTCTCTAATAATCATATTGCTAATTAAGATCCATCAATTTGATAAATTACATATGGATACCATGGAACTTTGGCGTCAATTTTACTTGTGCGATAGAACAAAATTTTCATTCTCTCCTTACATTTACAGTTAGGGCTACACAAAGATCGAGTTGGATATTAACCTAGAGTCCAATCTTAAAGAAGGATCGGGTTAGTCTCAATGGTCAGAGGATAGGTTCAATCCAAGCAATCCTAGGACCAAGACTGGGTTGGACTGATCTAGGTCATTTGATCTTCTTCTTGTTTTTTTTTTTTTTTTTGAAATAAACCTGTTGGATGAAGGCATCAAGCTTGAAAAAACAGTGTTAGGTCACGGCTTGAGATATCCAAGTCACAACTTGAGATGTCCAGATCGTGACTTAAGATGTAACTAAAGCACAAGTATAGACATTAGGGGGTTAAGGTTGCAACTTGGGTAAGCGAAATCGCGACCTATGACCTCCAAGGAAAAAATATTAGTATATATTGTAACAAAATTAAAATAAATTTAATTATTCCTGGTTGGTCGAGCTATGTGACCTAATAAGTCAGTCTGATGTCCAGTCCCCAATAGCTAGGTTGGATCTGACCCACTCTGGATGCTCATTGGGTCCCTTTTTTGGATATCATGTTTGGTCTAAGGTGAGGCTAGATTGGGTTGCACGGGTTTTCGAGTTGCATGTACATCCCTATCTATTGTCATCGAAGCTACATCTGGACATCCAAACCAACATATGGTTGTCTTGGCATGCTATTGGATTGTTAGACCTATTTAAATTAACTGTAGAAAATATATTTTCAAAGTGATTTAAAATCTACAAAATAAATATGTGAGAGGAGTTTTTTGCAATTTTTCTAATCAATTTTCCAACCCTATGGTAAACATGGCCGTTGTTGCCATGCTGGTACCAAGAAATTGTCATTAACCAGCTTAATAATATTTCAATAAAATATTATCCACATTCATGCGATGATTCATAAATTCTTTTTATGTGTGGAAATTAAAGAACAAGATCAATAACTAGATAACTCCGATCAATTATGGATATTTCAAGTAACATCGTCAAGCGAGAAAACCCATAACCTATAACATCCTTAAATTTGATTAAGTTGATATGAAATAAAATTAAGATTTTGGGAAGCCAATTACATAATTTTTGGATTAGTATGAATAAATTATTAGGCCAAATTCTATTTTTGGGAAAGTTCAAAGAAAATAGAGAAGATACAAATATTGCCCAAATATTTATTGGAAGGGTGATTTTACAAGGGTCAAATTTTGGGAGAAAGTTATTTATTGGATCAAAGGTAAATATTATTGCATTTCATGAATTTAAAAAAAAAAACAAAACAAAAGGACCCAATTGCAAAAAAAGGAAAGTGTAGAGGGCAACTTGTAAATTTACCACCCCACATGTGCCACACGTGGCTGCTCACTGATACCCCTCCCCTTCTTTTTTTATTTCTCTCATTCGTCTTCTTGGCTTCACACACACACACACAGAGACGTCGGAAAATCTCACCGGAGGAAGGTGCCGGCGATGCATATAAGCATGGATTTTAGTTAAGGTGAGTCACCTGGACCTTCTTCTACCCTCAGTTTCTTCAATTTCTGTTGTTTTGGGTTCTAGGGGAGAGATTAAAGTTGAGAAATCAGAAGTAACTTGGAGATTTTCACTAATTAAATCAATTTATAAGTAAGATTGAAGCTTCCTTGAACTAATTGAAGCTTTACATGCATGATTTTTCATTATTTGTTGGACCCAATGAACAGTACTTTCCTCCCTACTGAAAGAGTTAGAATTTCTTGGTTTAACGTTAAATCTGCTTGTTGGGAGGTTGTTATAAATTGGAATAATGGACATGCATGTTGATTTCTGACCTATGGGTTTGTTAACTGAAACAGGGGCTCTCAGTTCTGCTTCTAAGTTTAAGTTCTGGAAAAAAAAATGGAGCTTTGGGTCTCTACAAAATTAGTCTCAGTGTTCTCACAATCTGAAGAAAAAAGGAATTAAAAGAAATGAGATTGTGAAATAAGTATCCATATGTACACATTGAAGCTATTGATTTCTATAATTAATTTTTATTCTTAGATAAGGTTTGTGTGGCTTATAGGGAAGAATTTTGATTTTTAGAAGCCATGCGTTAATACAAACTACATGTGTGTGTGTGTGTGTGTGTGTGTATTCTGTTATGAGAGTTAAAGGGACCAAGCATTGCGAAATATCATATATAAGTGTGGTTTTGATGTATGAAGACAAGTACCAGTTGGGCCAAGCTTTTAAAAGGTGGAATTTATGGAAATGTCCAGTGTTTAAAGGTACATGAATATGGAATTAAACTTCTAAGCCATATTTAGATGTGATTAATGATAAAAAAAAAATCGAGAATCATGATTTTCTTTTCCTTGCCTGTTTTGCTCAGCAGAGTAAATAGCGAAAATTACAAAGACAGGTTTTAATTTAACGCAGAGAGAGAGAGAGAGATCATAATTACTTTTTCTGGCCTCTCAATCTCATAAAATATAAATATATAACAAATTAGTGGTATATTTTTCACCGAAAAAAAAAAGACTATCGGCCTATTCATCATTCTAGATAACTCATGAAATAACATCAAATAACATGAAGGTGAATCCCAAATTTATTATATATTTTAATATCTATTTTAGGGATTTTTATTATAATTATAGGGCTTAATTGCAATATTTATATACATCTTGCATGAAGATAAATTGATTAAATTGATTCACTTGAAAATGGGTAAAAATGTCTGTTATTTTATAATTCCTCTTTATTAAATTGATTCACTTGAAAGAAAGGTATTTTCTACTTTGATTTTAGAAATATTTTAAAAGGAGTTTGTAGATTAAAATCGAAGATAAAGACAGATAAGAGGCATTATCCTTCATTAATGATAAATTGAGAATTTCCAAGATTACAACATTTTTTTAATTAAAACGGTGATATAATATATCTAATTAGATTATCTAGTTAGAAGATCAAATTATATCATAGAAGTTATTCATGAAGATATCTTTTTGAAGCAATCAAATCATTTGAAGATTACAACTTATCTTATCTATCTAAAGATCAATTCAAATCAACAAGGAGCAATCAAGTAATTTCTAGTGATTTTATTTTTATTAGATCAGATTTCATTTTCTATTTTCGCTTAATTTATGATTTGAATATTTTGATTAAACAAGATTTAAATAGAAATTTTTGAGATACCCAATTCATCCTCTAATACAACCATCCTAATACATAGAAGGAACAAGTGAAACTATAGTGTTTCAGTTTATGTTAAAAACTGATCTCCCCCTTCAAAACAGCCAGCCGCCGGAACAGTACAAACGAAGAAAACAGAGAGAACAGAAGCATCTCGCGGTGAACAGAGAACGAGAAGAACCCAACTCGAATCCACCTCCTTCTCTTCACCTTCATCGTCTCCATCTCTCTCACTACCCTCCTTCAGCATCTTCATCTTCTTCTCCTTCTCTAGGAGCACGGCCGGCGACAAATTAGAGAGACAAAGGCGAGAGACTGAGGAGAACACGACGCTACCTCCAATTCAGAGCCTCCATCCAGGACCATCATTTTCGACCGAACAGTTCCATCAATGGCCGCGAGACTGGAGCATATGGAAGTTGATTTCAGGACGACGCATAGCTAAATTCATTTGCTCCTTCGAGAGGAGTCTGCGGCTTGAGTTCCAGAGTCATGTCAGTTTAATATTCTAAATTCCTAATTTTAGGATCGATTATCCTTAATTTGACGGTGATTAAACATATTTGTGGTTGCAATGAATTGTTGCTGGTCGATTTATATTTATATATTTTTTCAATTGAATGTATCAGATTATACTTGAATTAGTTATATTGTATAATGTAATCTAATCAATTTGAAAGTCGCAATAATAAATTTATATTGGAGAAGCAAGCTCATCAATTTAATTAAATTCACACATCAAATGGTGTTTTAATATCACTTTTAAGTAATAGTTATGAAAGCGATAATATGAATAGTTATTGGTTAAATGCATTAGATCTAATCCGATTGTTTGGAGTTTTACATAATAATTTTAAAACTCCCATTATTTTAATTGAAAAAAGACATTTACCCTTTTTCAAGTGCATCTTTCAATATCATATATTTCGTATCAAATTTTATTAGTCATTCTAATTTTATAAAGAAAACTCATAAAATAGTAGTTTAGGATTTAATTTTCTTGCATTCAATTAGTTATAGTTAAGGAAATGATTTTTCAAACCAACACCATGTTTTATCTCATTTTGGATTCTTAGTTTGTCTAGTGAAATTGAATAAAAGCTCCTTGATAAGATAATGACCCAAGTGTTGCATTATATTATAATCATTGGTTTTAAAATATTTTGTATTTAATCCCAAGGCACAGATACGGTCAAATCAATTATGCAAATTGATCATATTTTATAATCTTTTTCATATTGCACCATATGAGGTTCTTAAAATCTCTTTATAGGTATCTAGATTCATTGGTAAGTTGTGTGAGATCCTCAAGTATACCAATATGAGTTGCTCATTTTATTTCTTAATTTAGACCCAATTTTTAGAAATGAAAATAAAATAAGAAGGGTCTCTTTTTTTAATAAAAAAAAATAAAAGTTACAAAATACTTTCTGTCGTGTGAGGTTTTTAGAAACTTATTAGGAAAAAATAATTATTCTTCATTGTCAGATTATGGGAATCTTCTCAAAAAGTTTAATCCAAAAATCTTTCTAGAAGCCTTTTTTTCCAAATAAAAATAAAAGAGGGGTTTTCACAATAAAAAAAATACCAGCATACAAAAAAAAAACAATTTTTCAAAAATAAATTTAATGAAATATTTTTTTAAAAACTGCTAACCAAAAGTAATATGCATATCTGGTCAAACTATATGGGGCTTTGATCCCACTAAAGGGTACTTAAGCATTAGGCTTTCATCCTCGATCAAGTCCACTTTGTAAATATTGTTTTTTCCATCTTATTTTTTCTTTTGATTTTTCTCTTTGTAAATAAATAATATTTTTTTTTGTTAATGTGCAATTTTAACAATATAATTTTATGGCAAGGGCACCATAAAGTTTCAAAAGATACAAAAACATACATGAATATTATAAAATGGTCAAATTTACCAGAGGTGCTAATGGGGTTAAACTTTCATTACCCTTTGGTATGTGGAACCACAATATTATTTTTAAATTATTATTTTTTAAAAAATCAACATACCCTCTGAGGCTGTGGTAAATTTTCTCCCTTTTATAATGTTTATGTACATTTTTACACCCCTTAAAACTTTATGATGCATGCCCATACCATAAAATTTTGTTGTTAAAATTTCACCATTACTCTATATAATTTTTTAAAATAAAACACTACAAATTTTGCCAAGACTTCCACGTTTCGTCAACAATTTTTTTTTTCTTCAAAATTTAATCCTATGCGCACATTGTGCCAAAAAAATGTGTTAAACAAAGTTTACATGATTATCTACTAGTATGAATTTCATATCGGCAATAAAATTCAATTCAAATCCATACTTTTGTGGGATATTGACCATTTGATACTATAGTATTTAAAGATTAACCACTAGTATGATTTTCATCTCAGCAATAAAATTAAATTCAAATACACACTTATGTGTGATATGACCATTTGATCATCCACTAGTACCACTAATGGGTGGTTGATATAACGTGTTTTATGTGATCACTTTATGACTCATACAATGTAGTGATGTTCAAAATATGGCAATTGATGTGATAATTCTACTTCTTTCTTTCTTTATTGGTCAACTTTTAATTTTTGACAGATATTTTGTGTCCTTACATAGCTCATAAGTCTAGCCCGTCACGTGCCGGTAATTTTGTGTTTGTTTAATTGCACAAAATCTCTTGAATTTTGAGTCAGTTGCACATAACTTTTTTTACCTTTAAAAGTTAAGGATTCTAATGTTTCATATTTTGTCTATTAATTCTCCAGCAGTTAAAATCAATGTTAAAGTTAATAATTTTTGTTATATTACTATATTTTATAATTTTTATTATATGCTATACAATTTAAAAATAACACTTCACATTCCAGACATAATTCTATTTCTTTTTTAAATGCTTAAAATATTTGATTCTGTTTACCTTCATCAGTATTTCATTTTCCAATCTTCTTCAGGGCATTTAAACAGATGTCAAATCCTAAAAATATATTAGCATAACATTACGTTAATTATATGTTTATTGAGCTTCATTTAGTTCTACTTTCTCTCCTATTACCACTTCTACCCTTTTACTTTAATCTTCTTTATTTCTTATTCAATGGGTATTTTTTTTATCCAATCATAAAAGAAGTAAATCATTACATTTATTATTGATTTCTTCTTATTTATATAGTTATCCAAATTATTCTGTTTCTTAACTTTTGCATTTTCCAACAAATTTGTAAAAATCATAACTTACTTTACATAGTTTCAAATGTGGTGGTTAAAGCTTCTCTTTAAAGCTTTCCTTATTCTCTTTTAAGGAAAATTATCACTCACCATTTATAATCAACCCATATTCTCAAATAAGTGTTCCAAAGTTGCTGTTTTTTTAGCAATTTTTCCAGTTTTCCAGATTTTAGAACCAAATTTTATTGGTTCATAACTTACAACTTACTTATCCAAATAATACATTATAGTACTTATTTTAAAGTTTATTATGAGTATTATTTACTTGTCAAATTTCATGGCCAACAAAGACCATTTAACCAGTTTAAAGTCCACTCAAAGCCAACTATCCAACAAACCCATTTGCTCTCTACTTAATTGCTTTTATTTCAATAGTTTTGTCAATTTACTGATTTTTTTAACCAACTTATATAACTTAATCAAATAGTGGCAATATTGAATTTAAATAGTTCACAGTTATTTAGCACAAGGTCCTTTATGATAAAACTAATAATACTTCCATTAGTCTTACAACTTCAATTTGGTTTATATATATAATTTTGAGAACCTCAATCAGTCTTTTTAATACCAACTTAAAACTTTGTAATGGCCCATGAAGCTTCTTTAACATTCAAATACTATTCCAAAAATTTCCATAACTCTATTTTCATTTCCAACAAACAGAGAAAATAAGTTATTACGAAATCTTAAGGACACCTAAACCTCATTCATGCAATTACAGAATCGTGGCACTTTCAACCTCAAATATTCGACAATTCAAACCATCAACTACCATTTAATGCTTCTCATTACATTTTCAAACCTTACATTCAAGCCAATACATGGCACTTTAATCTCGCATTTGAAAAGCATCTCAATATTGCATTAAACGTCAATCAGCCTCTAAATCTTAATCTAGGAACCTTTACGACTTGTTTGGATCAAAGAATTGATAGGAATGGAAAAGAATGGAAGAGAATGGAAAGGAAGAGAAAAGAAAACTTTTTGGCATGAGATGTTTGGTATATGCTGGAATGGAAAATAATTTGATAGGAAAATTTTTGTTTGGTTGGGTTAAAATGGTGGTAAAGTAGGTAGGAAAATTGTGTCAAATAACCATTTCGCTCTCAATCGTTTTATATTGATACTGTTCATTTGAATGTAGCAAGTGCTTATTCAAATGACATATATTAACTTCGATACTCATTTTCAAGCATCATTTGAATATGTAGAAGATGATGATTATATTTACATAATCATAAGCTTCGTTCGAATGTGATACAAGAAATTGTACTTAAAAAATAGTTCTTCATTCGAATGATAGAAAATCTTCATTCGAATGATGTATAAATTTTAATACACATTTTGAAACATCATTCAAATATGTAGAAGATGAGGTTTATATTCAGATGAGCATACGCTTTATTCAAATGAGTTCTGAAAAATGTATTTTGAAAAATAGTTCCTCATTCGAATGCAGATTGGTTTCATTTGAATGAGTATTAAATATTTGAATTCATATATTGAAGGATCATTAGAATATCTAGAAGATGAGAGCCTTATTCGAATGAGACACATTGTTCATTCAAATGAGTATTAAAAAATGTAATACTCTGCTTTAAAAATAAAGAACATCATTCAAATGAGGTTCAAATACATTTAAATGACATGAAATTTTTAATACTCATCTTCAGAGTTCATTCGGATATGTTGAAAATAAGGGTATTCATTCGAATGAGTTTTTAAGTTCATTTAAATGACTATTAAAGATTTTAGTACTTATTTTGAAGTTACCTTCGAATATGCTAAAGATGAGACCTTTGATTCAAACGAGCTTTTGAATTAAGTACTAGGTCAATTTCCAATAGTTGTAACTTCTTCGTTTCAACTCCAAATTTCACAAATGACCTATCCCTGGAAAGCCCTTTGAGTCTACTTTCAAGTGAAACAAAAATCATTCCAACAATTGCTGTTTTTCGAAAGATATGATAAGCAGAGTGAGAAAAGGTCAATGATGAAGTGTTAAATATAACTATCAAGTTTTGAAATTCATATCTTCTCCATATGAAATTCTGAGATTTTTCTTGGTGTTTATGAACCATGTTATGAGTCTAGTTTCATAGAAAACAAGTTTCACATCAATCAGATATGTGTTTTGAGATATATCATCAAAATACTGAACATATTTTAGGAACAGAGCTAAACTGAGTTGCTGCTAAAGAGGTCACAACCCGAGTTTGAGTTACCCTTTGTAACTTGAGTTTTTGGACTTTGACTCGCATTGAACACATCAACTCTAATTCCAAATTTAAAAACTTGAATCTTGATATTCCCAATTTAATACAGGCTATGAAGAGATTTTTGTTATCATATCAATCACAAGCTATAAAGAGATTTTTGTTATCATTTATATTACATACATAGATATGGATTAATTTGGTGGTTCATGGCTAGAAGGTAGGTGAAATTTCCAACTTGGAGATGGATCAAAAGCTAATATTGAATAGGCAAAGTTCAGACATGTTTAGTGAACCAAAGCTTGATCTCTTCATGGTATGGCTTCTCTAATTCCCTCTCTATCTCTGACTGGTTACATAGAAGCCATTGAGTAATGCTTGAGAAGATCAAACAAAAAAATTGGTCTTTTACTATACAATTCTGGGAATCCCAGGGAAAATAAGAGAAAATGATTAAGATTGCTTTTTTGTTATAATTTCTTCATTAACACAAACCTCTCATGAATAGATGAGGATATGGTTAGCCATATACATATCATAGGTAACATATGATTACGCAAGATTTAATAACTATTTATTTTAACTATCACGCACCCATAAGCTACATTTGGTTAAAGCTACTTATTTCATACAAACAATATACATCATTAACCACAAGCTAGTTCATAGGTAGATCATGGTTACATGACATTCATAATTTAAATGAGTTTAAATAACCTCTCTTTTATTATATCTTACTTGCTTTTTTTGGTGGTTTTCTGCTATGACTAGAGAAATACTACAAATCGTGATCATCACACTGTTGAGATAATGTTTTGATGATGACAAATATGTTTTTGAACTTATGAAAATTCATTGGTTTTTTTCACAAAACTTTAAGTAATCTTCGAGTTTTAGTGAAAGTGTTGGGAAAACTCGAGTTATAAGATTTAATACTCGAGTTACATTATGTAAAAATACTTTCAAAACTCAACACTTTCAAGAGAACTCAAGTTTTGGTGGAAGTGTTGTCAAAACTCGAGTTCTGGGAGTCAAAACTCGAGTATCGGGTTTTCAAACAAATTTCAGAAATTTAAAACTCTTAGTAGAACTCAAGTTTAACAAAAGTTTTGTTACAACTCGAGTTATGTGTGACAAAACTTGAGTTTCGCGTGCTAAAACTGTTTTTAGAAAACCAAAACTTTCAAGAGAACTCGAGTTTTAATAGAAGTGTTGATGAAACTCGAGTTATACTTAGCAAAACTCGATTATCGGGCTTGAACCACTAAACCTCTTCTCAAAACTTGAAGTTTCAACAAAAGTTTTGATGGAACTCGAGTTATGGGAAGCAGAATTGGAGTTTCGAAGAGTGAGTCTCAAAACTTCTTTTACAACTTGAAGTTTCAACAAAAGTTTTGAGACAACTCGAGTTTTAGGAGACAAAACTCGAGTTTCAAGGTCTGAAAAATTCTTGAACTACAAAACTTCCTTCGAAAACTTGAGGTTTCAATAAAAGTTTTGATACAACTCGAGTTTTAAGAGGTAGAACTCGAGTTTTGAGGTGCAAACTTGTTTTAAACTCAAAACTTCCAATGGAACTCAAGTTACACTTAAAGTTATGATTTGACATTCTTATAACTTGAAGTTTTAGAGTATGAAACTCGAGTATCGAAGAGCTTAAAATGTTTTAGCGTACAGAAACCTGTGGAAACCCGAGTTTTAAGTTCTATAACTCAAGTTTTGTCAAAACTCTTATTAGGACTCGATGAACGTTGAAAGTATTGTGACAAATGAACTTCTAATCAATCGAGTTTCTCCATTATGACTTGAGTTATGAGAAAACTTTCAAGCATTAGTTACAGAACTCGAGTTTCAATAAGAATGTTCTGATTTCTTCTTTGATATTTCTTCAAACACTCGAGTTTTGAGTTCTACAACTCGAGTTTGTTTTTACTAACAATGATTCAGCATGTCAGAAGCTTTTCGTTATTCTCAAATCTTTCCTTTTTCATGCTACATTTATTTGAATCTCATCTGCCCTCATAAATGCTCATATATTTTAATGATTAATAAAGTATGGAATGTCTGATTACTTCACCGGAGAAAGATTCAACGGACAAAATCACAGAGACGTCATACTTTGTGTCAGAAGCATTTATTGCGGGAAGGTAAACGATGAGGATGAGTGTAACAGAAACTTTAATGTCTCTAATGGATAATTAATGCTTGAAATATTTTGAGATTAGTGGATTTGAAAAGCTCAGAGGATTCTGAGGACTGGACGTAGGTTAAGTGGACCGAACCAGGATAAATCTCTTTGTTCACTTTCTCTCATACTCTGTTTTAGTTTCAAAAGGTTGCGAAAATTTTTATTAGACCAATTCACCCCCCTCTGGGTCAAATCCTATCCTAACACACACTCCCCACTTTCAAGCATTTTTTAATTTTTTTTTTGAAAAAAACTATCGTCATATATTTATCAAAATCGTAGTGGTAGTTCCACTTGGGTATGCTAGTTTGTAATCTATGATCATGATCTATTAGAGGTTACAAACATCAGAATCTGCATCACCCAACACTTTTTATGTTCAAAGAGTACCTTTATGAGAGGAATTGAATCTAAGAGCCCGACAAAGCTTGTTAGAAAGAGAAAACCTATCATCCAACCAAGTCCAGGTTCCTTGGTGCTCACAAGAGTGTTGCCTTCTGTATCAACCCTTTCTTGCTTATATGTATTCCTATTCAACCCCAATAGGTAGGGCCCAAGACCACCTATAATATTGATCTTAACATCACACATGTAAATGATGTTGTTCTTAAAGAAGAGAAATATAAGGAAAGCAAAAAATCTCTAGCTAGCTATCTCTTACTAAGATGTTGTAGCATGCAACGTTACAAGTCTGAATTATTTGAAACCACACATTCTAAACTTTATACGTAGTAACCAGAGCTACCCATAACACGCATATAGTCAAAACCCCAATTTCTAAACATTACATGTCTTAACCATGAGCTACCTATGATGTACATATAGTCAAAGTCTGAAAAAACACTACAAAAAAAAAGTGCTTTTGTAGCGGTTATTAACCGCTGCAGGAAATATTGTAGCGGTTTACAAACCGCTGCAAAACTCAACGTGGCAACAGGTTTAGTGGCGGTTATCGTGAACCGATGCGCATACAAATAAAACCGCTACTAACTTTGTAGCGTTTATTAACCGCTACAAAATGAAACGGTGCAGAATTTGTAGCGGAACTAAAACCGCTACTAAAATGTAATAAGAAAAAAAGGGAAAAAATATTGCAGCGCTCAACAAACCGCTACTAAAAGTAGAACAGTACGAAAAATTGCAGCGGTTTTATAACCGCTACTATTTATTGCGCCAAAATTTTAAAAATCCCGCCAAAAGTTTGCCGCGGTTTAAGAACCGCTACAAATATCAATATATATAAATTGTAAAAACCCGTTTAATTTCTCGCACTATGTTTTTGTAGCGGTTATATAACCGCTACTAAAATAGAAATTATTTTTTTTAAAAAACAATTGTATTC